>CAEGAF010034551.1:0-44035 GCA_903067075.1 Micropoecilia bifurca | reverse complement strand
TCTCTCTCTCTCTCTCTCTCTCTCTCTCTCTCTCTCTCTCTCTCTCTCTCTCTCTCTCTCTCTCTCTCTCTCTCGCGCGCTTCATATCTCTAAATCCGGGTGAGCCGCAGTTGGTGGGAGTAGGCAACCCAGGCCCACTTCACAAAACTTCTCTTAACCGCACCAGGACTCTAATGGCATCCTGGGGTGTATTTCCCTTTCTCCACTCTCTCTGCCTTTCTTGATCTGAAAATTCACCCCTCCGCTGAGCTGATGGTGACCTGGTCTGCGAGCTGCGGCCGTGGCAGTGGCAAACAGCATGTTGCTAAATAGGAGGGAAGTCATATGTTAGCAGTTTGAACCTACAGCCTCAATTAGAGGCAGCTGTTGGTGTGCTATCGCACCACATCGGAGACGAGGTGGGGGGGGAGTAAATTTATGGTCTGCGTCTCTGTGGCGACCACTGTTTGATGTGCAGATAATTAGGAAGTGAATGACTTCCTGTGGGTTGCTGCTGGAAGGGGTAGCTCCATATAATAATAATAAAAAAACAGAAAGAAACAGAGAACAAGAAGATAAAACAGCTGAGAATTAGGAGGCATATCATTGTTTCAGGGTCAGGTGGTGTGGTACAAGAAGCCGGAGGTCGTCCGCTTTTTATGGGTAGTGCACCCATTAACTTCATGCATCTTCATGTGCCAGGAAAAAGGTGCACTTCCTCACTAGAAAGAGAACTGACCACTAGCTTTGCACATGCCCAAACAATCCATAACCAAACATTAAGCCGTTTTTTTTTTCCTCTCGGAAAGGGTTGGCAATCGGAACTTCAGTTTGTTGGAAATAGAAATTTTTGATTGTCCCTGTTGTTAAACAATGAAGTAATAGTTATAGACCAGATTTTGCTCCACAAGCCACAGATTCATGGTTCTGACGACTTCCTTTTTACTTGTAATAAGTGGAATAAATATCTGAAAACTGCTGTCTTTTGCAAGTCATGACTGTCTGCTTTAAAACGTTTTCTATTAAAAATTTAAGTGTGAGAAAAGGCAGATCAGTTTCTGTAACGAAGGAAATCATATTTCAAATTAAATCTAAAACCTGTCTGTTCTGGTCATGTTTTCAGAAATCTTACAAACTGGACAAGATAAGTTAACAATTTGAAGAAACAGAGCAAATCAAAGGACAATCTTATGCTTCTACAGAATAGTAAAAGATCTCAGCCCGTCTGTCCGAGTTTGTTACTTCAAACATCAATCTGATTCAAATTTACCAGGAAGAACCTTCTGTTGAGGCAACCGTCCGAAATTTCTTAAGAGCCTCAGTATTAACTTAAATACCACTTGCTTGTTCCATAGCAACCCTTTATTTCTTCACTTGGCTCACCACCAACATGAATGCCATTTCAACTTTAACCTCCTAAGGCAGAGGTCACAGTGTCTGTTCGGGGTCCTCTCAATATTCCTTAGGGGGATCATAATCAGCAGATCCATTCTAGGAGGGGGAAAAAACCCCATTTACAATAAAAAGGAATAGTAATTGATTCAAAAAGTTCCTCACAGTCATGAGTTAAGTCGGTCAATAAAACTCTCCTGCAGAGTTTGATGGCCACTGTATGAGCAACAAAAGAGCCAGATTGTGATGGTCAGTGTCCTTTGTTTCTCTCCAGCTTTTGTCGTCAACAAAACACAATAGGAAGGAATGCTTGGCTTTCTGCTTGAGTGATAAACCTAATCAAGATGATAACAAGGTTCTTTAAAGTCTTTAACTATTCTCCATAGTATGAGATTAGCCTGTTACAATCAGACCCCCTGTAGACACCCAGTCATGTGCAAAAGAACTCAAACTTTTTAAAAAAACGACCCACATATGCATGCATACAAAACCTTCTTTACATTTGCTATTAATAAGCAAACTAAACATATTTGAGTCAACAACAAAGGCATGTTTGCATATTACCTTGAATATGCAAACATACCACAGGTTTTGAGTTAAAGTGATTATTTTAAAGCAAATGTGTGGCAAACGTGTGAACACTTCTCAAATTGTTTCCACATTTTGTCATGCTACATATATGCAATTATGCTTATTTCATTGGGATTTTATGTGATAAGCTAACCTATAGTAGTACATGATTGTGAAATTGAAGTTAAGTTACATGTTTTAAAGAAAGTATACACAGTTTTATATGCAATATCCCTAATTGAAAGTTACCAAGAGTAACACTTGGAGTTTTCCGATATGTACTTTGAGCTCAACATGAATCATATGTTCTGTGAAGGTCTCAAATATACAGACAGTGGAAAAGTTTTATTCAGGGTCAGACTATAGAACAATGTTCCAAGGAGTGAAAGTCTCAACTTGCTGTTCAGTCCATCATCTCATAAATACTTACTGGGACAGTTTCATCTCCTCACAATCCAGGTGAAATAAGTTTAGATTTTGTTTTTTCACCACATTTTGTAATCATTTAAAATGGGCAGCATCTCAAGAGTTTTGCAAGTGTGTATGAAGTGTTGTAGTTTTGCATACAAGTCTACATAAACATGAACAATTCTCACCACTGTCCCTGTTCAATGTGTACTTTAAATTGTCTGGTTAATTGCAGGTCTTTGCAACAAATTACACACACACGCATGCAAACACACGCACGCACGTACAAAATATACACACATTTATCACAGTCAAAACATACCAACCAAGGACCCTTGCAGTTCTGCTATGCTCACAGGAATGCAAGGAAATGGGGAAAAAAAGTTATTTGATAAGAAGCTGTTTTTTCATGGGAGTTAAAGGGATGAGAGTGAGTCTTCCTATCTTGTTATGTTTTGCATTTGTTTTAGTCTGCAAGAACATGTGATGTGATGAAACTGGTATCTGGTTTCCCATTACAGCATGTTCTTTGGTGCCATGGGAACAGGGTGTCTGCCAGTTGCTGATGGAAAAGAAATCCTGCGCTTGAAGATGTGGTGGGGTACTGAGTTTAAATGAAAGGTGGGAATTTTCCATCTTTTCTTTTTCTCCTGAACATTAGAAAAAAAAGAAACACTGGCCTCCCCCCCCCATATCGTTGCAGGGATGCCGCTTGTCTGTGCTGAGGGTCCCTGACAAAAGGAATTGTGCAAACGAGCCCTTAAAATCCCTAAATGGTTGTGGTCTGCTCACAAAAGGGAGCCAAAGAATGCATTGCCGGACAAAGGCCGGCCCCGGCCCCAGCACTCTGGCCTAAAGTGATGAATCCGAACGGACGCATGAACGTGGGCTGAATCTGAGGCCATGGAGGCACCACCTCACCCCCCACTGGGCCGAGCAAAAGGAACGGACTTCAGGGATACAACGTATACTGAGGGGGCCTCAAAACAATCAAGACTTACTAACTACCCTTAACATCCATAGGCCTTGATTGATATGGGAAACACATGCTTGCTTCTCTGTACAGCGCCCTCCATCACTTTTTATCATCCTCAGTGCCTAAAACTATCCCCCCTCTCAAAGCACACTTTACAAATCAGATGAAGGCAGCCATTATGTACTGATTTTATGAACAAAACAGGTTTATATTAGCAGATAAGTCTTGCTTTATGAGTGTCCAACGTACTCCATAGGGTCAAAGGCTGTAACGAATGGCAAAGAAATATGAAAGAATAATCGGGAAATCAGAGCACTGTGAAAAATGTATAGTAAGTCTTTCACCAAAGAGTACTGTCCCTCAGCAGTACAAAATACAAAGAAAACTAGGTGATTTGCATAGTTTAGAGGTGTAGAAAATGGCTTGACAAGCCAGATTAAAGCGCTTTGAGGAACATTTGCACTGTAAAGGGAAATAAAAACACGTCTTATTATGAAACCTGGAGTGGGTTAGAAAAAAAAAGTTAAAAGTGTCACTATAATATATCCACTCTTCCTCTCGGTCAGTTCACTCTTTTTCTATTGTCAATTTGCAACTCCACTTTTATGTTGCCATTTTCCAACTGACCATTTGCTACACATGTACTTAGGCAATTGTAAATGAGTTTATTTGTCTCTATTGAACTTTAATCATAAAGATAAGTAATCTAAAAATGTTCCAAGCTAATGCTTGATTTGAGTTAAGAGCACAATATTTCCTAAAAACTTTGCACTACATCTTTTTTTGTTGATTATGGTTCTCATTTCACTTGAATCAGTTTCTAAACTACCTTCTGTTTAAACTAATGAAAATTAGTTTAGACAGATACAAAAAAAACATTTTTGGCAAGTTTGATTTAATCCATGGTTCGCACAAAACTGAACAGGTTCTTTCTTTGCAGCTGAAATTGTTCTTAAGCAAAACGTGTGAAAATGTGACTGTAAGAGTGGATGTGTGATGAAGTAAGTACCCTCTGTGCTGATATTTAAAAAAAAAAAAAAAAAAAAACCTAAACCAGCTTCCCAGCAATTTGAGCTGAACTTCACTGAATGCATCTGACAACAGACGTGAGTCTTGTCAACAAGCCTTGGTTCCTACAACAGCTGCGCCGCTGAAGATGAGGTGAGACAGACATAACAATATCATATTAGGGCTATGTTAGAGACACTCAAATACTTGTGATTTGTCATTTTTCTGGTTTTAGACCAATCACATTGAAGAACTAAATATTTACTCATATTTCCCTTATTGCTTTGTACCACAACTGGGATGTAGCAATTATTTTTTTACTTCCCTATCACTAATCATAATTTTATAGCCAGTTTAGCTACAAGTATCTCACATAAAACTGAAACGCATTCAATCAAATTGGGTTCCTTTCTGCATCAAACCAGTTTCTCCCATATTAATGCTATTTTTGCATGGAACAATCTCACTAAAGATCTGCAGCTTATTTCTCAGAAATAAATAGCAGTAAACAACTTTACAGTGCACAATTAGTGTTCATATGTAGGAGGACAAAGAGTACTGGATTGGAATGATATTTATGAAACAGTATGTGCTGCTACATTGCCAAACGATTCATGTTTGGGTGTAATAAAAGAACATGTGATTTTATTACAGGACCTTCAAGCAATTTGTAGGGTGTTTATACGTCAGTTGAAGAGGGCTGTAGGTCAGTGTTCCCTTACTGGAAAATGAAAACAAGGCAGTGCTACTTTATTTGGCCACAAAAATAGATAAATCTGGCCTTTATTAAAAACAAATAAGTTGAAAGAGGAACGTTGTTACTGCCCTACAGTCATAAGAACTCATGCTTCCCAATACCCACGTAGGACACAATACTTGGACAAATTAAGGTCTTCTTGTCAGAGGAGACCAAATTTGAACTTTCTAGTCTACATGCAAAATGTTGGCAGACAACTGACCCTGCACACACCCCGAGTGAAACATAGTAGGGGTGAAATCACATTGTGGGCATGGTTTAATTTAGCTGGGAAAGGCTAGCTGGCTAGACTCAAATGGAAAGATGGATTGAGTGAAATACAGAGCAATATAGGAAGAAAGCCTGATTCAGACCCCACAGCATTTGGCTGGAAAATCACCTGAAATAAGGTGAAAGGCAGTGACATACCTTTCTGTGTCCATCTTTGACCTGACAGAAAAGCACATCTTCCGATTCATACTATTTTTAACACTTTGTGTTGTTACAATGACTTCTGTCAGGGCAACAATTCCCTGATTTATACAATGCCTATTCAAAACAAGAGAAGAAGAAAAATAAATAATACAACTGAATTCAAATACAGATTTATTATTATTATTGCTTCCCAGATTAATCATCCTCTCATCAGATCCCTCCCCACCCCCCTTTTTTCTTCTTCTCAATGTCTGACCTAGTATTCTCTTCATTCGTAGCGTGACTGGCGCCACCCTCTGACTGTGACCATTACAGTCCCTTCAGCATGCATTGTAGTGTTTTCGCAATATTCTGTTTTACACGTTGAACATCTGCAGAGACCTCTAGTGGACCGTAGTGGACAGGTACGGATGACAAAAATTACTTTCACACAAGTTTCACTTTCAAGCGGACGGCAGAGTGAACTAAGTGGTATAAACTGGGCATAGAAAGGCTACAATGGAATGGTCTACATCTAAACATTTTCACGTGTCAGAATGGTAAAGTCAAAGCCAAAACTAAATAAGACTTGAAAACTGGCGTTCACAGATTCTTCCTATCTAATCTTACTGATGGGGCGTTATTTTGTTACAAAAATAGCAAAAGTTTGTTTTCCAGACATGAAAAGCTGCTGGAGGCTTACACCATAATATCTACACCTTATCTTGCAGTGAAGGTTGGTTTAAATAACAATATACAGGGGAACATTTTTGTAAGATTTTTATTGTAAGCATAAACTGACAAAACAAAACATTTGTTCATAGGTTCCACTTCACAATCCTAAAACAATACATTTTGTTGTAATAAACAATAAGGTAACAAAGTATAACAAGTTGAAGGAGTGGGCATATTTTCAGAAGGTACAACAGATAAGTGAAACTTCCAACAAAGCTTTGTTACAGATATGGTGATAAAATAAAGCAAGAACGATTGAGAATAATAATTTTTTAAAAAATGTGTTGATTGTAAACTATAGTAATTTCTCGCTTGTTCATCTTTTTTTATTTTTCATCATTGTTGGTAGCTGAATTGTGTCTTGGACGCCACAGAGAAGGATGTTAAAATTACAGAAACACGTGTCAAACAACCAAGTGACAGTCGTCTAGTTAATTTGGAACCATCAATTATCCCTGCCTGCATGTCTTTTTGGAATGTAGAACAAACCACAGTACTCAGGAAAATAAAAGTACGCAAGCATGTGGAGAGCAAGTAGTTTTCCACATAGAAAAACTTCAGTAGTTGAGATTGGTGCTGGAGGTCTTGTCCCATCACAGAATTGTCCATTCCAAATATTACAGAAATGTTGATATAGGTCTACTTGTCTTCAGTAGGATCACATGTTAAATACTGTTATCTGAAGAGGATCCTCCTTTCGCGTATTCAGTGAAAGCCTTAGGCCTATGTTACTCACAATAGTGGTATTTACAAAGTCCTGACTTCATATCCTGCCTGAGTTTTTTGTCTTATTTGACTTGGGGCCAAGATTTTCTCAGCACATGCATCCTAAACTAAAGAAATCCCTTTTACATACCTCTTAAGAGGCTTATTGTTTACATAACCTGAAGAGTTGCGGCAGATTTGAGCAGGCTCAGCACAAAAACGCAAGTCATAAAACTGAAATATAATCTTGCCATGTTTAATTTTTAATTCAATACAAAGCCCATTCATTCACAAAACAAGGAACAAAGACAGTTAAACCGTGTCCTGTTAATGGTTAATATCTCACTTGCCACTTTGCTTTCTCTTCTTGAGGAGGAACACACATGTTCACACACAAAACACCGCCTAGCTCTTGTTTTATTGCTTTCGAGTGGGTGGCATTAGCGATACCGCTCTGATTCATACCGCCGTTTGAAGTGGGATCATTTTTCCAGCAGCACACATGCCATTCACCCAGGTATCCACCCACAGACATAGTAATTTTGCTTTCTTCCCACCTTGCAGTTTAACTGGAAATTCACTTTGATGTATGTCGTAAATTGCAAGGGTTCAACATTTTGTCGCTAGCATCAAATAAAATATGTAACACCAAAAGTATGACGAGCGCAGGCTAGCAGATAACAAACCACGGAAAACAAAAGTGAAGGGTCTTAAGAAAGTATATATTTAATTAAGGCTAGATATCAATTTGATGGATCACTATGAATGTACCATTGTGGGGAAGCATTTGCCCTTTGCTCTCTACCAGACCTATCTTGCAGGTAGTTCTCATAAATGGCACCTGTTGTCCAAACCTCACCCATTTTCTAAGCTGATTCTAGTAAAAAGCTTGACTGTGGAGACGTTGGTTATGGAGGCCCACATCTACAGTCAGTTATGTCTGAAGCCTTGTTATCCATAAAAAGGCTCCACAATAGCCTACAATAGTATTTGTGAAAGCTAAGACTAGGTGGCAACATTGACTGGAAATAGATTTTTTTTCCTTTTGTATAAATTGACATCAGGTTGTCCTATGCATATCAAATGTATGTATTATTTAAAATGTGCAACAACAGCACATTGCCTTGGATAGGCATATTTAGTGTTTTCTATATTTTTTTCCCAGTCTCTTCTTAATGTTCACAATGGTCGAAACCCTTCTAATGTTGGAAAATGCCTTGCTTTGCTTGTTTCCTAATGTCATCTCATTTGGGAGACATTTGAGAAGTCTTGTAGTAACGCCACATGTAGCTGTCCATATGACACCTCTAAGCTGTTATACAAAGTCACAAGCTTTTCAACATATAACAAAATCCCCCAATGCCATGGCAGCGGGGGCTAGTTTGAGATTGCTTTAAATATGCAAAATCTTCAGATACAAAAGAAGACAATGCCTCTGCATTACTTGCATAAATTTCTGTTTCTCCATATGGCATCGAAACACAATGAAGATAATAGTGTGATTAGGGCATTCCAAACAATTTGATGGTATTAACAAAGCTGGTTACGTCCCATTTTCTTTCACTGCCTTTAGCTCATTTACAAAATGCAGGAATTCCACCGCCAAGCACAGGAAGCTTCTTAAAAGAGGAACTAAAGCTACAAGCTATGAATGTTAGCCACACAGGCCAACAAAAAGTGGAACAAAAGGTACATAACACCCCACTCATTCCTTTAACACAAGTCATGCCAAAAAACTGTGTAGTGCAATAAATTAATGTCCGATTAAAAATGGCTATCTCCCCTGCCAAATTGTCATGGAGTGGCACCATTGACGCCGGCTGCAAAACCAAGCACATCACCAATCACCCGCTCACTAAGAACTGAAGACAACATTCTTGAGTAGATCCTTCTTTCACAGGCTTGATTAGGGCTGAGACCAAAGTTCTGGGGTATGTAAAGCGGGCTGCACAGGACGTTACAAAGGAGCAACGAAGGAAGGGCCACCCTGACGGCTTTGGTGGAGCAGTTTTTTGAGGGGTACCAGAGGGATGGAAGACAGAAACCGGGAGGGGAGTGGGAGGGGGGCGTTCGCCTCTTCAAAGCCTTTCCGCTGGTTCTGTGGAACTGTGGATGCTGAATGTAGGTGGGGGGAGGAAGGGGGAGGCAAATGAGAGAAAGAGAGCATTAGGAAGCCCTCTCTTTGTCGCTGGGATCGGTGTGTGTGGGGGTGGGTGGGGGGGGTTAGACACTGAACGCCTCAGGAAGATTAACCGCCAGACCCGGTCGGAAGCTGAAGAGTAGGTGGGTTGCAGCGAAACATAAAGGAAGCCCGCTTTGTTTCTGTTGTATGATTGGATGCTAAAGAGGAGAGATGGAATGTAAGAAGTAGAGATTGATTGATTGGTACAGTGGACGGCAATGAAGAGAGGGAGTGGCCTCAAGTTGCTCCCTGATTCTAATGTGGTGAGAGAAGAGGATAAGAGCCAGTGACTTGAAAAAGAAATATGGAGAAAATAAGCCACAAAGGAGATGAATGGTGGGAGTGTACAAGATTGAAAACTGACAAAACGTTTAAAAAAAAGGAACATTGAAGAATGTTATGGTGGAGAGGATGAAACTGGAAAGGAAACTTTTTTATGCTGGAGGTGGTGGGCTTTACTCAGTATGGATTAACGGAGCTCTGCTGTGAGGAGAGGCAGGACGGGGTTAGAATGAAGGGAGGCAGGATGGGATGAAAGTTAGGGTGGGATGGGGAGGGTGAGAATAAAGAATTGCTATTCGCTTCACTCACTTCACTACGCAGGAACAAAGCATGATGGGAGGTACTTGACACAACACTCTTCCAGGCCATGTACTTGTACGCATGTGTGCGTGCATGTGTGTGTGTGTGTGTGTAGTTTGGCTTCTCAAGAGGTACTGTAGCTTAAATGTGAAATTTTATCTAAAATCCTATGTGGAATACACAATATTTGAAATTAAACATCCATCTATTCCAACGCTCCTTCATGAGTCTCGACTACTGTTTTATTTATAGTGAAATATGAGGACAGTTTATCTAACATGTTGCTAAACACTCGAGGAAACCAAATCAAATGAACATTTCTGTAAAATTTCAGAGAAAAGATCTTTGAAACTGAAAGCATAACAAAAATCCAAGCGCCACGCAGTAAAATTGTCGTCTTTACAAACATGTAAATTGTTGCGGTTTCACTCATACCATGAATTTCAAGAGTCTCGAAAATGTACTTGTGTTAAGGTTTCTTGTAGTCTATCAATAACAAGACTTCTTCTTACTGAACTCCGCTGCATTATTTTAATGTTTATCAAATCCTGTTTCTGTTTTGGACCGTTCAAATAAAGATAGTATGTTTATTGTAGTGTCTTTAATTGTTTATTATTTTATGTATTTTTCTACATGCAGGTATGCGTTGGATTTACCTGCAAAGTGAGGACTGATTTTTGGAATGATGTCACAGTCGTGTTGAGCGTGTTGCTTTTTGGATGTTGCAAGACCAGTAGCTAACTTTTGGGTTGCTAACTGTGGTCAACAACACAATCCTACAGCATTTCTTTTACATGTGATGTATTTAAACATGGAAAGAACATACTAACAAACAGAAAATGTACAGTAGTGATTTGTGGGATTTTGAATGATGAGACTGTAAACCTCAAACATGCAATCGACTTGTCTATTTCAGTGAGGGTTTATTTTTTATTTTATGTATTTATTTTTGCAAGCAGTTGCCAAACTAAATTAGAACTCAGAAATCTCCAACTTTATGTCAAAAATGTTGACATAGGTCATTTTCTTAGATTTTTCCCATCTCAAACATCAGAAATGTCAACTTTTAAGATTATGACAAATAGTGAAATGGTGGCAACGATGGTAGGAGTTTGTCTAGAAATCAGTGGGTCACAGGTTTCAGCCCCCTTTCCATCCGCCGTTGTGTCCTTGGGCAAGACACTTCATCTGCCTTGCCTGATGGTGGTGGTCAGAGAGCCCAGTGGGAGTGCCCCAGGGCACCTGTGGCTACTATCCAGCAGCTTGCCACCATCAGCGTATGACATTGTAACTGGTTTTTAATAGGTGAATGACTGAATGTAGTGTAAAGCGCTTTGGATCCCCTAGATTTAATAAAGTGCTATACAAGTACACACTGTTTTACTATTTTTTAAATGATAAAATAATAATAATTACATTATAATAAAAATAGTAGTGCTTTCTTTCCTTTGCCAGTTCATGTCAAATGCATGTGTGTGCTGCTGTATGTTCATTTCTTGCCCACAACAACAAAACAGTTTGTATGAACCCTTCTGTAGGCTTAACTTTATCACTCAAGCCAGTGAGATGTTGTGACCATGTGTGTTTAGAGAAAGCCGATGTTGTTAACCAGACTGTGACAGCTGTGCCCTTGGCTAGAGGTGCAACAGTTGCATCCAGATATCTACACCGGTATGACCTAGACAGCAGGAAGGCATCTCAGGTCCAGCTTCATTATCTTTTGTAAAAAGGAATTTTCTTTTTATTTCACATATATGCACACAAGCATTGACAAGGAAACAAGTTGTGTTTTTAATTTCATACCAGGCCCCTATATTCACATTCTCTCCACAAATCTACCCAAAAAACTTTGCTATGTTGTGTATTAAAATTTATTTGACATAAAATTTCTATTTGATTCACAAACAAGCTTATTTGCATCATGTGCAAACAGTGAGATTAGTTGTACATTAACTTTGCAGTTAAGTTAAAGAAACCTTTGCTAATTCTTGTATTAAAATGTAAAAACAGCAACACTTGGTTTTGCATCCTTCTATTTTCAATGGGTGTTTTGAACCAAGCAGGAGAGAATTAAAATGCCATTTCACATTCTGTCGTGCTAAAAAATGTATTGCAGTGTAATGCAATTAAGGAGGGAGTAATTAATTAAGCAGGTATTTATTAACCACAAAAACCTCTCCACCTCTACCCATTAACTAGCAGAAAGAATAAAAGACGAAAGCAGAAAAGACCCTTGAACCAAAGGAGAAAGCCTTTGAACTTTTGCAGCAAGTCTTTTTTCCTCCCAAACAAAAACAAATTCTTTGCCTATCATCGTTTTTTTTTTTTTTTCTGTCCTAAATTTTTTTTCTCACTTGTTTTGGTCCTCTGTAAAGTCACTGGTCTTCCTCTTTCTAAAGCACCTACAGCCCCCAGCTTGCTCCTATTGGCTCCTCTTTGCTTTCCCACTCTGAGTGCTCACGGCTCCTGAAGTGATGCTCTTTGTGTGGGGTTCAGGGGTTGTGCCTATTAGCGTGAAGAAAGCCCTGCTGAGCCTTATCCCGACCCGGACGAGAACGCAGGGCTCTTTACCCCAACCTCAGTCCGGCCAGCCCCCTTCCTCGAACAGGACACTTTCATCCTTTTGTCAGGAGGTCAATGAGCAGACCCCCGAAGGGGAAGGAGGGCCCCCACCAATAATGATATGCATGACAGTCATTGTATGACCCCTATGGGGGGGTCATGGTTGGTTGATGTAGGTGGGACATGGCATGGAGGGCGGGCTGCTAACTATGGATGGTTATGAATTTCCACAACATCGTCTCATATTTCTACCATGATCAAATATGAGAAACGGAGGAGGCAACAGAGGAAGCAACATTCTTGGGCCAAAACACGTTGTGTCATTTTTCTTTACGCTTTCATTCTGTTCATTCAACACAGAGAAAAGAAGAGTAAGGTTTTATTAAAATATTTTAAAAAGGAATATTACATTATAATAGCATAAAAAAGGGAAGCATCCACCTAATCTGAATGATTTTTTTTAAAGAATTGTATTTGTTTCAAATTTTAATCACTGTTAGGTTTCCTGGCTCTAGAAACATTAGTATGTTGCATTTAAATGAAAGACGAGGAAGCCAAATTCTCTCAGGTTGGAAAACGCACAAAATAGTTTATGGTGTCTATTGCTGGATTTGAGACAAACCATTTGAACTTTTGAGAATCCACATGAAAAAATAAGATTTTCAAACAAATTAATTTTATTTCTCTCCATGCTTATTTTGCAAACCATTTCTGCTAAATGTGGACAGGAACTAAAGAACCTGATACTGCACCACAGTGTCAAGCATAAAGGAGATGACTCTGTGCACTGCTAATAAAATCTTTTCTGTTCACGTAATAAACTGACTTGAGCTCTGCACAAAGAATCAACAGAGATTGTTTGTGCAATCTGAAAGGAGCGAGAGTGTTTGTCTGATTATTGTGAACTAGTATAATGTTTGAGCAACTGCTTCAGAACGGTTCTCGTTTTTGTGGCTCCTACATCCTTTCTACATCACTTCCTACTCTGCTTGAACCAGAAGTGCCATTTCAATTGATGCAGAACAAGCCTTAAATTAAAGTGGCTGTTTTGATTGTTTCGTAATATGATCAATTTCGCATCCACATCTGAATCTGTACAACATGGATCCTACCGATGTGCAAAAGTAATACAGAAAGCCTTTGCTCTGCACATCAAATGCAAGTACAACAAACCTACAGATTCTTTACATGGTACCTGCTCAAACTAAGTGTTGCAAATCCAGTATAAAAACTTATGTAAAAGAAGTAGTGTTGTAAAGAATTATTAGATAGCATCCACATGAAAATATTGTTGTTTTAACATTGTAGTAATCTGCATTAAAACATCACGCTTTGAATAGTTTTCACTTCTGTGTCTATTTGGAGCTTTGTGTTTCTGAAACCAGTTCAGAACGCTGCCCTTCACTGCTGTCGAAATGTTTGAGTTTTAGAATATAATCACGATCAGCTACGTTTTTTTTTTTTGTTTGTTTTGTGTTTTGTTTTGTTGGTGGTCAGTTACAATGATGTAACTATAACATGTGTCATTAAAAATTACAGTTTATATGCTTTAGCTAAAGCATATAATGATTATTTGAGGAGATCTCAGCAATTAATGAAACACACAGCTTTATAATATTTTTCCACAACTTGCCCTCTAAAAATTTTGAACAATCATTTCACAAATCTGTGTATTTATAAATTAGTTTAACTGATGTATTTTTTTCATGACATCTCAGGCTGATTATGTTAAGATGATCAACAAAAGAGCAAACATATAAACACCCTTGGTTTCATAGATGATACCATTATAAACTAGTGCAACCTTTACACTACAACACCTAAAGATGCTCTTCCTGAAACTGTGCAACTGTGTTAATTAGGTGAGAAGGACAAGATGGGACAGCTTGTTCTTCCCCTGCCAGTAAAATTATTTTCTTACGCCTTTTGGATGAGTGACAGAGGGACCACACTGTCAACTCTGTCTGTTCTCTTGCTGCGTGTCACCTTCTCAAGACAGATCCAAGACCGGTGGCTGTCTGCATGCATGCGTGTGTGTGTGTGTGTGTGTGTGTGTGTGTGTGTGTGTGTGTGTGTGTGTGTGTGTGTGTGTGTGTGTGTGTGTGTGCGTGAGAGAGAGAGAGAGATGAGGATGAAGAGTATTAGCCAGTTCCCCGCTGATAAAGCTGCGAGCGTGAGCTGCCAGAGGAGAGGGGGTAATTATGGGACCTGTTGTGTTGAAGGAAAGCCAGGCCACCGAGGAGGGATTAAGGCCGTCAATCTTCTGTTTCCCTTCACTTTGGTCCTGCCTTCACCCTGCTAATTTTCAGCGTTCCTCTGAGCTGCTCCATTGACTCGGACGCAAGATTAGTAATTTCAGCACATTATGAAGTGAAGACGTTGGCTGAAAATATATATAGATATGGTGGACAAAGACAAAGCCGATGGGTAGAAGATGCTATGAACTGTTCCTAAAATCCTGAACAAAACCACCTCTCCAAAAAAAAAAAAAGAAAAGCCAATTGCTTTAGGAAATTTAATTTGTAAGGAAGGATGATTATGTTCCCTTTTCAGCTACTTTCTTTTTTGTTACACACAAAAACCCTTTACAAATGAAAAACCAGAAGAAAGCTGATGTGTATTTGAATTCACTCCTACTAGGTCAACTAAACCACGTTTTTGTGTCTATTAGGATAGTTTCTAGCAGCGTTACCCATCTAAATCCTGAAATATCTTCCCATTCTTCTGTGTAAAATAGATGGATTTCCGTCAGACTAGTTGGAAAACATAGACAAACATTTAAAATCTTACCAATGTTCCTCAGTTGGATTAATTGCTGGACTTTGTTGGGGCCCTTTTAGCGCACAGATTTGCTTTCAGTATTGGTCTGTACATTTCTTGTTTAACTAAACATACCCCACAGGTATGTGAAAGCCCAACACCAACCATACACACAAACGCCATTGTGCTGAGAAAAGGGAGTTCTTTGACAGCTCCATTACAAACCCCACACTAGCCAATTATCTGTTTTAGGGTGATTGTCTGCCCTCCTCTACCATCAGACCGCCTTTGATCCCACTCATCCCTCCCTATGTCACTCTAGATCTGTGCACAGGTATAATATTTCCACCTGGGAGCCTGAACACTCCTTTTTAAAGTTCCACTTGAATCATCCTTGCTGCCTTTGGAGGCATGGAACAAACTACTTCCTCCTTCTTTTTAGCTCCTGATGAATCACGGATCATTTCTCCCCTCATCATCTTATCCTCTCTTTCTTTTTATCTTCCCTATACCCCGCTGCCTGGGCCACTGAAAATTGGGCGTCTTTGAATTATGCTGATTGCAAGTGGCAGATGGCAATTAAATAAGATGAGGAAGTAAATGCAGAGGGGAAAAAAGGGAAAAAGCCACCCCCCCTCAATACCCCCTAAAAAAGCAACAAGAGGTGGACAAAGGAGGAGAGACGGGGGGGGGGGGGGAAAAAGAGTTAGAAACGTAAAGTAGAAGGGTGAGAAAAGGAACAACAGAGGTCCCTGCTGGTGGTTTGTTTGATCAGACTGGTAGTCATCCCAGGCTCTTTGTATGGTTCAATCATCAGAGTTGATTCATCCAAATGGATACCAGAACACAGTAGTTCATCGTACAGTAACCGTCTTCTATCCCTCGACATCGTCCTAATACAAACCAGACTCCCGTAATCGTTCACACATTACTTTTCACTGCGTATGCGCTTGTCAGCTTGTCGTCTGTGTCTAATTCTGTTCTGATCAGGGCATCATAAAAGCGGCCGAAAAAGGGCAAATTGTCTGAAATTACTGACTGAATAAACTTGTAGAGCAATCTGCGTCTCTTTATGTCATAATATTATCAGAAAGTTCCCAACCGAGGAACCTTTTCCAGGAGCCAGAGTGGTTTTCTGGGGCTATTCGCTTATTCATGTTATTTCCACTGATAGAGCCAGAGTCCATTCAGATTGCCTGTGCAGAAATCTACCTCAGAAAGCAAGATACAAAAATTATATAGCACCTCACGTATGCACACAGTTGTTTGTCAGATTAAAAGTACAATTGAGAATAACTGTTAGAAAAATTATGTTTGTTATCATTCTTACATTTGTATTAGTACTAGTTTTGCTATTTAGAAGTTTAGTGTTCAAATTAGTTGAAACTGTGGAGACAATTAAATCTTCTTTAATCAAGTATGTGTTTACACATGGTGACTTAGATTTTCCTGGGATAGTCCTGAGCTGTAAAACATGTCTGTGTTAATTGAGTATCTGTGTCTCACCTCTGTCTGTTTGAATCCACATCCTACGTGTCTTCTCCTTCTGCAGAAGTTTGGTTAAACACTCATATACGTTGTCTGTGGTTCTCTTTTTTATTGTAGGTTTAAGAAAATACCTAACAATAACCTTAAAGTATTTTCATCAGGTTCATATTTCATATATTAAAGCTGTTAAAGCCTTTCCATCGCTCAGTTTATATATGTTAAGCAATGACAAAGCGAATCGGGCCTTACTAAGTTCACAGCTCAAATTAGAGATGTAAAGTTTACATCTGTTGAGATGTCAACTCCTCTGGACCTGGAGTTAACATGTACAAAATCTAAAATAGAAGTTTATGTTTCAGTATTTACCATAATTAAGGGATTTAGTTGTTTTTAAAAATTTCAATTGGTCTGTAATAAATTTGATACAGTTCAACAAATATTTTGTGTAGGGTTGAATTAGATTTTAAAAAATCTAAAGGTTTTATTTTTTTGGTCAACCTCTCTCTCTCTCCCTTAAATAAAACTGAAAATTGTGTGTGATCTTTCTACATGGCGACACACCACATCACTGCGTCATCTCACACTTCTCCCAGGTGTGAGGTAGCAACAAGTTTTGAAAAGTTTTAAAATCATACAGAAAACAAATCTATAAAACAGTTAAGCGGACTTGTTCATTCACTCTTATTCTCAGCAGCGGTATTATTCCTGTAATGTGCAAAACGTGAGCTATGCTTGTCTCCAGAAATCACAGGACAATACAGGAATGACAAGCATGCACATACACAAGTAGGACAATTTTGAGAGACAGTCGTGTTGTTTGACCGAGGAAAGAAGCTGGAGTATTTGGAGAGAACCCACTCGAGATCAGTGGACATAATTCATATAAAAAGCCTGATTTTTCGCACCACAGTGGGACTGCATGCAACTGACTGCTGAAGGCAGATGTAAAGATTCCTGAATATTGAATTTAAGGGTACAATTTGTTTCGGGGTGCATGTTCAAGTCAGTCAGGGGCTAAATCCGTGGAAAATGGAGTCTCTTGCGGCTCTGCTTTTTGTGTATCTGTGGTACAATTGCGCGAATGTGTCCGTTGATCATCAAAGGGCAGCTGTGAAGACACTGGAGCGGCAGGGATGTGAGCATCCCCACCGAGGCGCAGCGACACACAACCAGAAAGCATCAAGCACACAACACTTTTTTTTTTTTCAAACAGTGAAAGAACATCATGCCACTTCTGTTCGCCTGTAACCCGGGCAACTCTGGCACCGAAAGGCGCCGTGTCCCAACCCGGTCCCCGTCTTCCTAACTGCCTCTGCTCATCACCCCACCCGCGGGATCTTTTCGGCTCTATCCAGCATCGTGTCAACTTCGCCACCTCTTTTTACCCCGGCTTCCCAGCAGGCCCTTGACTCAAAACCGGCGCAAAACCGATGCCAAAGAGAGGGGCAGATCCAACCCGACGTGGGGTTTGCCTGTGTGAGGTACATCTCAATCAGCAGGGGCACAGACCAGAGAGGCCCCCTCTTTCCATTCCTTCACCACCTCTTATTGGCACGGCACACTGTCCTCCACCCTCCTTCCACCCCTCTCAGCTGCCCCCACTGTCCTCACATGAATGCAGGGAATCGCACCCGACTCTCCCCAAAACAAGGAGTGACGAAACAATGCCAGGCTGAATAAACACTTTGATAAGTAGACAGAGGGTGAGGAGGACAGACGACAGAGGGAACGGCAGGGCTTAACAAGGACACTGATGGCTTTATACAACAGAGTGGAAGAAAGTGTTCCTTCCCTCGCACACGTCTCTCTGTGTCTGTCACCCCGCCTGGCTGCGTCTGCCCCTGCTGCCCATGGCAGAAGCAGAAAAAGTTAAGACCGCAGAGAAACTCGCAGAACAGGAGGCCGGAGACGGGAGGGTGAAAGCAGAAAGGATGAGACCAGACAAGGCAGGACATTATCACAGCAGGGGGCGAGGAGGAGAGTAAAGAGGATGATGCTCAGGAGTCACATTCCCCTGCCCATCTCTTGCTATAATTATTTTTATTCCACTCTGCTTAAACCTCTTGTCCTCATTTTCCTTTTGAGAGTTCTTGTAATAGCCTTAAATGAAAGTTTAAGCTTCAAAACCAAACCAGACAGACAAGCAATATTTGACTGGCTAGTTGTAAGTGATAAAACTCTACTATGTGAAACTAAGCACCCTGTTTCTTTTCTAAATAACTTTTGTTAAGTTAATAATACCTGGTTTGTCCACAAACACTTAATGGCTCTTGCAGCAGCTGTCATACATGATTGCTTCAGGGATGGAGAAGTTGCTCACTGGTTCAGTTAGTCTTAAATAACTTGTCGGCAGATGAAACATGTTAATCATTACCATACTTCTCCAATCACAGACTCTTCCCTGTCCGTTTCATTCCTGGTAACTTTTTACAGGCAACATGCAAGTAAGGCAAATGTTACTGATGTGTAAAATATAACATGCAGAAGAATATATTTATATATGTCAATTGATTACAATATCACAACCAAATGTATGCTGTCTATAGTTAACTGGCAACTCATAATAAATTGATTGCATATTTTTATAAATGTTTCTATGTACACTTGTCTTATTCAGATATACTTCTATCATAACTGCAACAGTGCCAAATACCTCCACACAAAAAACTGTGTTTTACCTGTTCTGGAAGAAAATGACCAAAGGCAACAGATTTTAAGTGGTATTACAAAAAGGAAACAAAGTATAAAGCATTAAATGTAACAAAGGGGAGCATAATGCAGAACTAGGAATTGTAGTGTCTAACATATCGAAGCTATGACTGAAGGTCTGGAGCGACAGGAGGAAATGTATGAATGCAGAATTTGCTTACAGTCAATATGGATGTGTGCCTCTGAAAACCCCTGCTTGGATGTTCAATGTACATAAGTCAAAGGTTGACAGCAACGTGAAATAATATAAAATTAAGTGCAGTTGATATAATCTGGTTTGATTGTATCAATTACAATCTCAGCGTAAAGGGACATTTTTAAATGATTTTATGATTCTTGATATCAGATGTGCAGGGCACAACTGTGTTTCCCCTCCTGTCTACTGTTTAAATCTCCTCTCATCCTTCATACACACAGAGTCGCCTGTAGCCCTTCATGCATCCTCAGCTGCCACAAGGTGTTTCAGACCGACCCACTTTTTCCTTTAAGTCCAAACAAGCCTGATGTCTGTCTTGCAGCGTGAAAGCTCCAAAAGTGTGTCAGCAAAAACTAAATCAATAGCACTTATGGAAGAAAAAAAAAACAGCCAGTGGCTCCTCATCTGAAATCATTTAGTAAATGTGTGATAAAATGGCAACAAATGAAAACAGAAAGACCGAGAAATGTAACCTTGCACTGAATGTCTATTGTTTGTGGTTTTTTTTGTGCAGACAGGGCCATATATCCAGAAGACAGCTCTGTGATTAATTACATTTTCCTATGCGCATTGTGTCCATAAACCGGTGCTCGTGAGCCCCGTCCTGTCCTGTCCTCTGCTCCCCCCTTGGGTGACGGGTGTCATTGCCGTCACTGTCACAGCTGACCCGCTCAGAAGCGGCACAGACTGAGTGCCGCCTGTTCAATGCAGACATGTCAGCAGATTTTCAGAGCCCCAGTGCTCCCGTGAAACTGTGAATGTGAGTGTGTGTGTGTGTGCGTGTGTGTGCGTGTGTTTGTGTTTGCCCTTGCCTACCTCTGTGCTTTCTCTCAGCAATGCATGGAAAATGAAAAGCGCTGCGTCGGGACATTCTGTGGCCCAGAGTTTCCATGTGTGGATGAGGGGGGTTTAACATGCATCAGTAGCTTCTCACTCCAATGCCGGATCTCTGCTTAGAAGACATTTAAAAGCTGAAATATTTGCCATGTGCCTCTGGTTGTTGATCTTGTCATGTGCCGGAATTAAACAAGTCGCAATTACTCTCGGAGTCGTCAGTGTGCAAAAAGCACTTGAAATGCAACACTTAGCGAGAAATGTGTGAATTTTCTTCTGGATTTTTTTTTCTTCCCTTTTTCAGAATGTATTTTTTTTACAGCTATGTTTTGGAAAATGGGAGCAACCGTTTTTCAGCGAGTGTAGCAGGAAACTTTCCACTTTGTACCAATAAATCTCAAACATAATGTTTTTCTAAGTAGGGACCTACTCCGACTTCGTCTTACACTTTACAAAACTATCCTAGCTAACCAGAAGCCTGTTGTATTGGTCAGTATTGCTCTGCTTTACCCATCTTAAAGGCGGTTTTAATGTGTGATTGGGGTTATACTGTAAGATCACTCAATTGTGTTCAAATTTTAGCTCTCTGACCCAAAATGTCACTAATAGATTAAACATGCTAAAGAACAACTCAGGAACCTCCTGCTGGAGTATCACACCATATCACACCAAGTCTATGGTTACATCACCATAGACTTAAAATCTGCCAAACGAGAAAAACCAAGAAATTCCTGCAACATCTATTATTTCCGACATCAATGGGCCAACACTATCAAATTATGGTTAGGAATACTGTTTTCAAAAAAGGTGAAGAACCAATATAAGCCTAATATTGACGTTGCAAAAATCTGAACAATGGGGAACAACAACCTAATGAAGGTGACCAAGAACCCAATGGTCACTCTTTCAGGGCTCAAGTGATCCTCTGCGGAGAGACGAATCATCCAGACACACAACCGTATCTGAAGCAATCCACCAATGAGGCCTGCATGGTGGAGGGGTCAGATGGAAGCCACTTTCTTGGTTTTCTTTTTTTTTTTATTGCAAAACTGACACACACACAAAAAAGCATGTTATCACAATCGGATATTTGTGTGTAGACGTTTGAGGAAAGAGTAATTAAGTACAATTTAGAATGAAGTTGTGACACAGCAAATATGGAATAAGTAAAGCACTGTGAATACTTCCCAGAAGCTCTGCATATAGGAGTGAGGATCTAAAGGTATGTGTCTCTTTTGCATGTGACAGGTCCATGTGCTAAATGCTTAAGGCTAAAATAAACTGTAATGCAAATATTTCTTACATGCTTTGCTCTTTTTACCTGTTATGATATCCATACATTAACAGTTTTGCTTTTTGTTTTGTTTTTTTCCATGTTGGCAATCCCATTTGTTCTTTTTCTTTTTTTCAAAAATGTGGAAAATCTGTTTACCTAACAACGCAAGCTTGCTGACATGGAATCAATAAATTGCAATGCCATGAAATAAAATTGCAGAAATTGAGTTGTCACTAGCCTTGCGCAACTGTTTTATATAATTCACTCAAAAACTAATGAGCCCAATTTCACACAGTGCCTAAATTCCCTAGCCGCTTTCTTGCGATGCAGTCTGTTAACAGCCCCTTGGGCAATGTGTGTCCATGTGTGCTCACACAGTCTGTGTGTTACGGCGCATTCTGTTCACTTGTAGTACTGGGCTCCTGCCGGAGGAACGAGGCTTGGCGTTCGCAGAAACGCTTCGCAGCCAAACACAGAAAATGTTCTGCCAGCTTTATCTAATGTCTTTTCAAACACTTTACATTCCATCTTAACTTGCACAACAACTTCTGCTCTAAACACTCTTTCTCCTTCTTGTATCTCACCCCTGCTGCTCTGCAAGTTGTTCACAAAACCTCTATTGTTCCTTTAGGGAACAATAGAGTTGTTTTTTTGCTTATGCATAAAATTTTTACAGCATACCTTTGTGATGCACACGTATCCTCAGGGTAGAGCAACTGACGTGAATAGGCCTTTCAGGGAGGGAGTAAAAATGTTTCGTACAGTACATTGTCTTCCAAAAGTATAAACTCCCTTTAAAATTCAATGTACTTTATTTGGATTTCATGCAATAAAGTAGCACAAAGTGGCACATAAGTGCTAAGTAGAAAGAAAAGGATGTGGTGTATATTTCTCAGCCCCACTTGAACCAATAAGTAAAAAACAATGTGTAACACTAACTAAAGGTTAGGCGCCTGACTATGGCCAAATATAATAAAAGGCACTCAGAGGTTCGGCTGTGGAGCCCGTGTGTGTGAATGAAACACAATCAGACATAAAGTAAATTGAAGTTATTGTATTCAAGCTTGTTTTTCATATATTTAGGAAGATATGCAATAATAATAATTATATTTATAATAACAGTGATTTTCTATCAATAACCAAAAGACACAACAAGGAAACAAAACAAAAACAATAAACCCTGATGACACCCAAGAGTTTTTTCTAGTTTTAAGTCCTTTCGTGAGTCCAGGGTGATTAATTGTCCGTCAATCAATAGCTGATTGTTCTTTTGTCCATGATCCAGTTTAATTGGGTCCAGAATGAGAAAATAACTTGGTTGATTTAAATCCTACCGCGAAACTGCGGTGATCCGGTAGCTGATCGCCATCATGGGTTGACACAGGGTGGGAAAAAAACCTGACCTAAACACGGTCATAAATAAAGATGAAAACAAATTAGAATTCACATTTAAACAAGGTTAAAGTGTAACTAAATATTCAACAATTACAAAAAAAACTATATTCCATAAAGTACTTTTCTGGAATCTTTCACATTAACTTCAAATTAAAGATCGCGATCACAGCTTCAAATTAAAGTTACAGATCAAGCAGGAGTACAGATCAAATTAATGTGCACTTTTAAATTGTACCCAAGTTTAATTGACAGTAGCGTCAATTAAACTTAATCGATTTCTTTATCATTTCCATAAGCAATTTCTATTTTCTCTTTTGTTGCGCAACTCAAAAAAAACTAACCAAGCCCAGAGTTCTATAGGCCGTCAACACAAATCAATGAAAAGTAACTAAAACTATCCTAAAAGGACGAATTTACAAAAATCAAAGGGCCTATTTAATATGTTGACGATATATAATATGTTCGGCCACAAAATTAACAAAAAGAGAATGACTTTTTAATCAATAAAGTCATTTTTCAATCATTAATAGGTAAATTGAGTGGGCGTAAACAGGGTCGATATGTATTGAATCTGTTCAAAGTTAACAATCAGTTGTGCACTTCACAAAGGTGGCAAATGTGGAAAAACAGCAACACAAATGCTATTATTTTAAAAAAAAGTTCATGTTGCTCTCAACATTTTGGATCATACACAAAATGGTGAGTGTGGTGGAAAACACATCACACATAACACCACTGTGAAACACGTTGGTGATAGTATTATGCTGTGGAGATGCATCCATTCTTCATGGATACATACAAGTAGAATGAAACTACGTTTACGAAATAAATTAGAAAAAATAAAGAGACGCCAACCCTGGCAGGTGGCATCTTCAAACAACCTGTTGGGTCCTGGTCTGTCTCCGTTAAGATTCTGTCAACAACCTCATCCAAATGAAAAAAAAAACATAAAAACATAGTAAAGACATATGAGAGGTTTAAATTCATTTCTATACATGCATCCCACTGATAACTATTTTTTCTCCATACGTCGTCATTTCACACTGTCTGTTAAACCCCGATGCCAGAGACACATCACTCTTATCGGAGATCAGACATCCATGCAGCCAAGTGTGACGCCTGGAAGTCAGAAAACCCAGGTTCACTGAGGCCTTGGGGAAAGTTTGTGAACATCCGTCAGCACCCGCAGGACAGCAGTTTATGAATTTGAACCAATCAGATAAGAAAGGATTATGACACTGATGTTTCTCTGGCTGTTGGGATAAAGCCTTAAAGTTTTGTTGAAAACAAAAATATATACATATCACGTCTTGTTCAAACAGAAACATAGCTGCAGCAACAGAAAAGTGTGTTCATCCACAGTGCACAGGTGCTGCCACTTGTCTCTTATCTCTGAACAAACAGCAAAAAAAAGACAGTAGGAATGCAAAACGGACGATGCAACTTTGCTCAACTCCACCACTCCCTTCTCTGGGGTCATTGTGCTTGCAAGGCATCAATCATGTTCATGTCACCTCGCTCACATTTTACAGCCTTTACAACAATGGAGTTGAGACACAACATGGTAATCAGCAAGTCTGAGGAGCGAATGTAACCTGGTTTTAATACGAGAGGCTGACTTCAGTGGCCCTTTTCCTGATTTATACCTGACTGCAGGTTAATGGGGTCTTTGTGTCTAATCCCCTCTCATTTCCCACACATAAGACCTTGTCCTTTTCTACATTTCAGTCTTCCATTTCCATTTCCTACATCTTTTTTTGGTGTTCACCTCTAAGTCTCTCAGTCCATCTGTCATCTTCCTCCTGAAGAAAGCAAATGTAGCTACAGTCCCCATTAAACGAGTCTGTCTCATTCCACTCTCTCTGTCTCATCGTCACTTTTTTTTTCTCACACACGCCCACATACCATCCTCAGAAATGGCAAGCTCCAGCCCATCCAGCCTGTTGCATTCTCTCCCCTCACTTGCACCGAGCGATCAGTCATATTATTTGATGGTTTTTTATCTCAGGGTCTGTCTTTTCGAGTCACGGGGCAGGAATCCTTATGTCAGCTGATAGGGGCTGCTCTCAAAACTCGACATGATTCATGATCAATTTTTCATCCTCGCAAAGCAAATGTCAAACATCTTTTAGCTTTCAATCTTAAGGCAGTAAATATTGTACATGAAGAAGTGTGTTTATTTTTTTTGGGGGGGGGAAGAGCCTGAAAGCCCAGCATTCTCAGTTTACTCAGGAAGAAAGTGAGTCAGCCAAAGCCGTAATCTAACAATACATGCTATGGATCAACACAGAGTCTTCAGAGAGCTCAATATATCTCAGGTAAAGGTAATGGAAGTAGGCTGATTATGTTCCCGGTGAATCACTTCTGTTTTGTTCTATTATCCTGCTGAAAGGCATAGAAATGATCTATTTTCAGCTTTTTGTAACATTTTTATTAAGAAATTTTCTGGTAGCTCCCCTGGTCATTGGAAGAGAAACAGGCCCACAGCATCACACATCCTCCATCATACCAATGGGTACGGGTTGTCTCTTTTTTGCATATAGAATCTTTGTTTCAAGCCAGACACATTTAAAGTCAGAAAACTGGGATGTACATAACATCTAATGGTAGTTATGGAGACTTGGTGACCCCAAAATGCCAAAAACTCACCCAGTCTTATGGCTAAAACAAACAGGCTTTACATCCCTAGGAAACAGAAACAGATAGAACAGGAAACAGATACTAATTTGAATCTACCGATCAACCTAAATGTTGAGCAAAAACTAAAATCAAACACTTCTCACAGTTATTTAAAATAGTTTTTTGAACTGCATACAACTGATATTTTTGATGCATCTCACCATAAGATTTGTTCCTCACTCAATAAATGTTGGATTTTCAGTTTTATTTATTTTAAGGCTTTTAACGCGTCCTTTCCGGAGGTGTCAACACCTGTCTCCTGCATTTACCCGAACTCACTTAAAATACAATGTACCATCTATCACTCCTGTGTCAGGTAATGAGGTGCAACATATTGTTCTGTTACCGAGAGCCTTAAGAAGCCCTCTCACGTTGCAGCTCCCAGGTAGGGAGCATCTCCTTTTCAAGTAGAGTAACATGAAGACAGTTCCGGCAAGAGAAAACATCCACATTTCTGCCGCTGTGGCAGGTGAGACGCTGTTTGGGAATGCATCCCGCGATGCTGGTCCATTCAGCTCCTGCAGACTGTGGTAGCACGGATGTGATTGATTAATGCCCTGAGCGCTAACAGAGCAGCCTTGATTTACATTGCAGCGTAAGTACCGTGGATCCTGCCTGTGTCTGTGCCAGCACACATCCATCAGAGAGCCAGATCCAGTTCTCCAGCCAACCCTTATGGATTTTACCAGCTTTTTAACAACCTGGACGCCGCTCCTCCCAACTGTTATCGCTGGATTCCTGTGGGCCGCTGTTTTCTTCCACTCGGTTAGCTTTTGTAATGTGAAAACTGAAGCTGGTATGTTTTTTTTTTTGTCACACAGCATCTCTTGTGATCCTTATGCAACGTACTCTAAAGTATACACGCGGGTGTTTTGCAGCAGATGCTTTGCTCTACGAAAAGAATGTGAATGATGTGGAGACACAGCTCACCGTGCTGCTTCGAGCTCTTCTGCAGTTAAAATCACACCACACCTATTTTTGGCCAAAACCTGAATGACAGCGTGACCTTAGACTCTGACCTTTACACAGGGTGACCTTCTCAGCCTGTTAATGGAAACAGGAAGGTATTAGGGGTGTGGAAAAGAGAGGAGGAGTGAGGCGGGTGCAGCAGGTCAAGCCCAAAATGATGCACTCTGATGCATTGGACTCAGGAGATGAAGGGTGCCGTGTTACCCCTCCGACAATAAGGCCTCAGTTATTGGTCTATAATTTAGCTAATTGATCAGCGCGGTAATTGTTACCATAATGAGCTGGTGTGGAGAACCGCCTGTTTGTCGGCGTGTTTGCGTTTGTATTTTTGTGCTTGAATGACTGTGTGAAACGTCACAGGTGTGTCCTTTGCAATTTTGTCAAAGCAGGCATGTGGACGCGCAGTTATGTTATGGTTTCAGCGCATGTTCATGAAAACATGTGTAGACCAGATTCCTCCGTTTGAACGAAACGAACTTAATGTCATCATGGTTGCTATTAAATCGCACGAACAGACATGTAGAAATATAACTGATGTTATAGAAGATTCGCTATTACAAGGTGACTAATTATTTCTCTATTATTTAATGTTTAGTGACAGTGATTTTAATGTTTGACAACGCCCTACTTATTTGTAACAGTCATCCTAAAATGGTGCATCATTACCTCATTGCAGAAGTTGCATTTTAACAAATTTTCCACTATTTTCATAAGCTAAAATTATGATTTTAGCTTATTTTATTAGCATGGATATATATGTACCCTTACAGAAAAGGGCTTGGTAATGTTTTTTCTTCAATAAGTGGAGTAAATGGCAAGTAAATGGTTTGTTTTTTTTAAAAAAGGGAAAAAAAGTTCTTATTGATTCCTCATAGTTTTACCTCGTTTTTAAAGTTTTGCATCATTCAAACGGATGCATTTTGGGAACTTGGTAAATTTAGACTTAAAAGTGCAACGATCTGAAACCATTTATTTAATTAACTAAATTTATCTCGGAAAAAATAAATTAAAATTAGAACTGAGATTATTAATCCAATATTTTATTACACAGTTAGTGTTACACAATCAATGACATCCCAAGTGTAACTACTTTTGTTTTTGGGGTGTAAAAGCATTTTCTTCACCTTAATTATGATACTGCATTTGGACCTATGTCAATCTCAGCATCAATAGATTTTGCTGTATGCAGTTGTTTTATATTTTATTTTGAAACTGTCATTGCCTTTATTCTTTTGTTGCTTCGTGGAGCTGTTTTCACACAGTTAATGGCGTCGCTCATATTATTCCCTCCCTGGGTGTCCAAAGTAGGAATGAATATATTCAGTGTCATGTTTATTCCTGGAAATAGAGAAGTCAGATTTCCGTCATAAGCTCATAATTACGAGCCACCTGAGAGCGCCCTCTGATTCGTAAATCACTTGTGGATTCAACAATATCCCACACAGCTGTGAGTTTTCAAAAAAAACAACAAACAAACAAGCAGTGCAGGACAACGGGAGGTGTCTTTTTAAAACAATAAAGGCTCAGTGCAGCGATCCTGCCATTTAGCGTGTCTAAGTAATATTCCTCACTTTTCTAATCTTTTCAGTGGACGTATGAATAACTTGTGACTCTTCTCAGTCCGGCTTTCTGGCAGAACAAGCCATAACAATCAATCAATCAAATGTTATTTGCATAGCACATTTCAGCAGCAAGGCATTTCATAGTGCTTTACATAATTAAAATAAAAACAGCATGCGACAGTGAATAAACAGTTAGAAAGACAAAGAGAATTTTTTTAAAAAGAAAAAGAAAAAAAGATTAAAAAAGATAAAAACATTAAAACCCTTGTAGGACTTTAGTTAAACATCTCACACTTCAGAGTTTTAGTTAAAACGCCATTTAACAAGGATTCTCACACCTCAGGGTTTTAGATAAAACGCCATTTAACATGAATTCTCTCACCTCAGATCAGAGTTTTAGTTAAGATGTCATTTAACAAGGATTCTCACACCCCTAGATATTGATTTGTTTAACTGGCACGTTTTCCGGGGGGCTTTACATAGACATTGTGAAAGAGAAATAAAAAGAAGTTAATAAATAGATGAAAAGCAAAGGTAAAAGCATTAAAAACATTGAAGACATCAAAACCCGCACTCTAATCCTAATTTAGCCATATGTCGCACTTCTGCATTACTCCTTGGAGTCACAAAGCCATCTTGCCCTTATAAAAGTCAGTCGATGCAGACCTAAGACTACCAGGCTCGGTGAGTCATAGGCATCGACAGGGAGAATTCTACTCTCACTGCATCGGTTCTTCCATAAACCACATGGAGACTAAAAAGTGCTACTCTAATCCTGTCTTGAAGTGCTATGTGGAAGTGGCTTAGGTTTCATTATCATTAAATAGTCTACATTTAGAGATTGATGACAGTCCTGGTATTGTAGTGTTTCGTTGTGACGTTCCAGCTCAACTAAAGAGATCCACCTCACTGTTGTTGTCCTGTGAGTGTTTTGGATGTTTAAAAGCTGTACAAATTGTACTTTAATTCATGTTTGCAACAGATTTTATTTGTAACCTTACATTGACTATAAAACATACAAATATCTCCAGTAGGACATCATAAAAGCAACATTTGTAGCCTGTATTGCTATGTACATGTCAGTGATTTGTGCTCCACGCACAGCGTGAAAGGAAAAAGTATTTTCTTGCACTGCAGGATCTTAGTGAAGCTCAACTCAGGGCCTGCTGGGTCTCCTGCTCTGCCGGGTACATCCAGACCCAGAGGAGTCCTCAGATGCAAGCAAACAGATTAGAACTTATCAGTCATAACCGATAATACCAGCTCTGATTAGCACACAGAAGGGGTGCAAAGACTTTGCATGTCTGTTCCTAGAGTAGGTCAATGAACATGTCAGCATCAATAGTAGGGGGGCTGTGCATAGTTCACTGGTTTTGCCCTGAGAGGTGAACTAGGCTGGCAGAAAAACGTCTTATTTTGACTTTTTGCAAACAAGCTAATCACTGAAATCTGTTAAGCAAACAGAGCTATTCCTGTGTGGTGTGTTTAAGGACATACAAAACCTATCTGAAAAGATTGTGCATTTTGACAAAGTGCGAGATAAGAGGGAAATCACATTTCATCTGTTACTGAAGCCGTCTTTGTCTGCTTTTTTTCACCCTGTCTGACTTCCTGAAGGGTGCAGGAATGTTGTCTCATTTTCAGATTTCCTGCTGATAAATCCAGGTGAGTGACAGGGATGACACAGCCTTATCCCGATATTACAAGAATCTCCTGGAATTCCAGCTCCATCAAAGCTGTGGGAACTTCCCAGGCTGAAGCTACCGACATATGAAATTCTCAATCTTCCTACCTAAAGTATACTTATAACAACAAAAGGGGAGGGTCAATAATAGAGAAGCTTTGTGCTGGAGCTATATCTCCCTGTTTCATCTGGCTCTTAAGGAAAAATCTGTAAATTCAACAGGAAATAGGAAGCTGATTTCCATAATACAAAACTTGATATATTATAACACTGGCAATCGCAAAGATTTGCAGGACTGAAAAAAAATCCTACTTTATTCGGTTGTAGTTGGGAAATGAAAGAAAAGAAATGAAAATGACTTCGAGAACAAAAATAGTAAATAATTAATTGATTTGACTTATTTGAGTGTGACTAAAAGTCAACATTTGAATAATGTCATAATTAATTTTGGATGTAAGAATAAATGTGTACAGTTCCTTGTAAAACTCTTTCACATTTTGATACAATGCAATCTTATACCAGGGTATTTTGTTCGACTTTTATGTGCTACACAATAACACATACTGCACACAGCTGAGAAATTAACAGTGGTTTCAAAACATTTTCTATGTTGTTTTTCTGTACAAATATAGCTGCTCTGTAGAGAGAAATTGGCAAACAAGCAACATCACTGGGATTAAGAGGCGCAACAGACAGTGATGATGTGAATGGTTAATAAAACATCTGGAGCTTTGAACAGCTCATGGAGCTCTGTCAGTTTTATCATTTGAAAATGGAAAATCCATGGCACAACGGCAAACCTATCAAGATATGGTTGTCCACCTAAACTGAAAAGCTTGACAAGGACATCATTAATCAGAGAGCCAGCCGACAGTCCTACGGAAAATCCGGAGAGGCTGCAGAAACCCACAGCATTTTAAAAGAGCCGGGAGTGCAAGCACCATAAGTAATTGCAATGTGAAAATGTCCTACTGTAAATAACTCTGGTTTAGTTATCTATCAAACAGTGTGAGAAAATATACCAGAGATTATACAAGAGCACAGATTATAGCTCTAGTGGATTGTGATGACAAGATCGGGAAACATTTGCTCACAGCAGTTCTCCTCTTGCACAGCAAGGGCTGTTACCGAGGAAAAATAAACAGCAGGAACTGCTGTAAATTGTCATAAAGATGATTCATTTCTCACACACAAACATAGTTACAGTTTTATCTTATCTGTTTTGTTGCTTCTTTTTAAGTGCCTGTAACATTTGAAATGTCATGTGGTTTCTGGGATTTTTGCCGGGCAGATGTCTGGACAAACAAATCTGCTCGCAGACTCGAGCACAGCCTGCTGCTCGTCTGGTTTTTACACAGAATTTACAAAAATGGCTAAAGAATTGTACAGCCAATTTTTAATCTTATTAATTTGTGGGAAAAGCCGTTGCTGAAACGAATTTCACCAAATCCTTTACAATTTAAACTTTAATATCAGAGTAAGGATTAGCTGAATGAAAAAGACATGACCATCATCTTGTATAACATGTCTTATCCGTCACCACATTTCTTTGAAAGCTGAGTTTAACTTCACCTACTACAATGCATCCTGATTCCTGTCAGACCTGTAGAATAAACCGCGATATATCACTCTGGGAATGGTTACAAAGGTTTGGGCACTCTAAAGAACCTTAGGACACTGACGAATCATTCAGGAGGTAATAAAAATAATCCAAAACAACACCCAAAGCACTGCAGCATTTTATTGCCTCAGTTAAGCTCTGTGTTCAAGAAATATTCTTTGGACTAAGGAGATAAAACTGAAACATTTTCAAAAGTAGGAGACACATGAGATTTGGATTTAAGCTAAGAGGACAGACAAAGATATTGACAGTTAAACATGGAGGTGGTGGTGTTATAGTTTGTGGCTTCTTTGCTGCTTTAGGACCAGCCTAACTTGTTATAATTGATGGAATCCTTAAAAATCCCCAAAGTCCTGAAAGACAATGTCTGTGACCGTAAGCACAACTAGAGCAAACCTAAAGCCATGCGAATCACTCGTTACCATTTACTGAAAACACTTGGTGGCAATTGTTGCTGCTAAGGGAGGTGTGTGTGTGTGTGTGTGCGTGTGTGTGTATGTGTGTGACTGCATCCACTCTGCAATTCACCATGTGTTCTCACTGAGCAGAGGACTTCAGTCAGTTATACACATTCACGGGCAAGAAAGTGCTAAATTCTCCACTTCCTGTTTGTCTGCGTCAGTCTCCACAGCTGTGACCAGATATGCAGAAGGCCAGTAGACAGCACAGCATTTTAAGGTCCTCCTGAAAGGATATGCAACATAAAGGCCTATTCTTGATTCTCTGAGCTCCTCTTAAATACATGTTTCCCTCTATTTTAGGCACCTAAAGAATGTTACCAACCAGAGATGAGCTTCCATACCTCTGCACCCATGTTGAGTACCCCACTAACCTAAAGTACAAATGAAAAACTCCTCACGTTCTCCTTCATCCTCTCCGCACCCCATTACTTATTGAAAAGACTCGTACCTCACCCTCCTCCTGCCCTCTTGTCTCCTTCCTCCTCCTCTTCGTCTTTACTGCCCTCCCTCCTTCTTCGGTAGCCCTCCTGCTGCGATGCGGTTGGCTCCTTTGATCTGGCCCAGCGCTCTAATTAGAAGGAAGTGAAGTGTAGGCCAGTGAGGTCACCATTACCCGTGACCCCTCTCATCGACCACTCCAAATGTCGTTAGGGAGCGAGACGTTCTCACGGCGTTGACCCGCTGGCCGTGATGGCGGGGGGATCTGGATTGCGTTAGGGACCCCAGTAAAAATCAGGCGCAATTTACATCTAATTTGAGCCGCTGCAGAGGTCAGTGTGCGGCATCTCGTTAGTGTCCATCTGCGGCGGGTTGGGAGGAGCAATATTAATACCGGACGAAACCACTAGGACCTTTGTTACGCCTGCACGGATGGCTAAGGTTAAAACTTCGTCATAAACAAAGCTACATGACCCAAATTTGACACGTGAAAGTTAGAGTATTTCTTGTGAAAACCCAGCCTGGGGGGGTTGGGGGGGACATACTTTTGGAGTTCAGCCTAACTAGAAGCATGAGGTCTTGTGCAGAGGATTCATTATAAAAGCAATAACCTGGATTTAAAGTTTGAAACTTCTCATAAACGTAATGACTGGCCTTTGTTTGTGGCTGAGACTGATAAAAGTAAATGTAGAACTAGCGCTTTTGATCATGGCCGTAAAGTAGCAGGATCTTACTGTGTGTGTGTGTGTTAAGGGATAATGTGTCATTACATGAAGGATGTGAGTCACCAGAACAGATCGGCGAACACATAAACCAACAGACTTGAGGGTAAAAGAAATGGATGCTAATCACACTTTGACTCTGCTTGTTAAGGGTATTTCCTCTTGCTCACTCAAACTCCCAGGGTGGGTAAAGCTCCCAAAGCTTCTACAATCCCTGTAGCACATCAAGAGACTCTGGAAAGTTGTGTAACATTAGTTGCTTCATGTACACTCATATGCATAAAACAACACACACATACTGTACTTTACAGAAGCCTTAAGTCGTCCTGCAGTTTGCTTCCCAGAGGCCAAGGTTATTGAAGGGCACATGGCAGAACCGTTTTCCTTCCTTTTCAATTGTATTAATCTTTGTGGTTCATGATAGTGACATTCACTTGTGAAGAAAAAAGAAAAAAAATTGAATCAGACAACACACCTGACACTTGCTGAAGATGTTACATTATATTTCGTACAGATGATCTTCAGATTTAGGTGGGTGTCTTAAAGGTGAGCCTGTCAGGCAATAATTAATGCTGCAATTTGTCCAATCAAAAGGAGAGTTAAACAAAAATATGGGGCAAGCTGTATCACATTACAGATTGACCAATTGTTACAAAAACGGCAATTTAAATAAAAATAAATAAATACATAATTCTGGGAGTGGTAGATATGATTTTTGCTTCGGCTTGGACGAGCTCGGTCCCTCAAATCCAGGCGGTTGTGCGGCACTCCCTCATCTTCAAACACTAGCTAAGCAAGACTCCGACATATTCAGCTCAGACACTGAAAAAAATTTAACAAGTCAACTGCTGCATCTAATTAGCGAAAGTAAGCATGAAAGGGGACCATTTGAGTAGTGTGGCTATTAATTTATTTCAGAAGTCATTTAGCACTGATGGAGGTTAGAAAGAGTAAAAATCAGGGTTAAATAAACAACTTCATAGTCACAGACGATGCCTGTGGCCAACTCAGTGCTCTGCCTGCTGACTCTGCTGAAAGTATCAGTTGTCGCATAAAACTGTGCTGTGTCCTTGCCTCTGTTAATTCTGTGTCCTTCCACTGAAGCCAAGCTGAAGCCCTTGTTTCATGATGCTCAGGTTAAAAGTTTTTTTTTCTAACAGAGAAGTTGAGGGGTTAGGAAAAATACTCTTTCTCGATTGTTTAAATTTGTGAATCTATTTCTGTATTTGGAAAAAGTGTGAGTTTCAGCTTGATATTTATCCGTGTGGCTGTTTTCTGTTCTGAAAAATAGGCAGCCCGTACAAGCTGTTGCATTTACTACAACATCCTTAAATAGTGCGTACTACTGTTCTTGTTTTAGAAAGGTGACTATCCAAGGGCTTGTTTTTTTTATCACGAATGTATTTTTGACACAAGAACTCTGATGATACCCTGTTCTTTCTTTGAGGTCCTGTCCAGAGTGACCTAAATATTTTGTAGAAGTGAGATTTTCTGTTGTTTGTTAACCTGCCGTTTCCATAAAAGGTAAGGCACAGATACCATAAACTTTGACTTTTTAAGTGGTGTGGGCATGAATGTTTAGACTTGATACTTGGAGATTACTAAAAATGATGACACTTTGCGCATTACTAAGTTATCTTCCTGTGCTAGTAGCTACACCACAATGAAGCTGTTTTAATAGGTTAATCCAGATTTACGTTATTTTACTCCTGACTCATGTTTCAATTTAACCTAAAATGTAAACTAAAAAAGATAAAGACTATGAAGAAAATATTGGCTTGTGTTGAGCAAAAGACAAAAAGAGCAAATGATTTGTGTGAATTTTTTAGCACGGAAAAACTACAGCTATTCCAGTATTATCTTATTGTTTCGTTCCATTTGAGTGTAGTAAACCATTATCGTCAGCTGCTGGTCACATTTCTGACTTTAATTAAATGGATCATAGACACAATTTAATAAAAAAACAGAGGGAAAAAATGTGTGATAGGTATCAAAGGAATGCAGCTGGATCTCAGTTATTTTAGACAAACACACACATTTTTTACCTTTGACAAACCAGTGAAATAGCAAGAACACTGGGAAAGTATGGTGACAGCATCTCTCTTATCTGATGGTTACCTTGGTGACACGGTGACTTGATTGTGCTATAAAATTGCACTATTTACCTGGATAATGCATAATACTGCCTCTTTAAGCACATAGAAGGACAAAAGAGAACATATGTATGAAAATATCTCAAGTCCAAAGAAAACTTTGAAAGACTTTGAGTAAGCATTGAGGACATTTATCCAAAACCCCTTTAAAAGACTGAAAAAAGTACGTCTGGGCTGTTGAAAGTAAAATAATGTCTAATTTATGAAGAGGTGGTTTAACAATGTTTCACAGACTTGAAAAAGAAATGACCATCATCTTCTTCCGTGACGTCCACCAAGCTAAGCATGTGTGGTCACATGATCACTCATATCTTACCAGATGAAAACAAAGATGGGGGAATGGGGGGATAATGGTGACACATCAAAGCTAGATAGATATTTTACTTAGAAAAGCACATCAAACAACCAGAGCAGTATTCCTCCCCTCCCCTTCCTTGTCCCTCACTCTGTATTGCATTATACTGAAATTAAAGGGGCTGGCCAAAGAAATCCATATATCTGAAAAGTAAATGACTGCTTCCTGGCAGTTCAAAGACATTTCCAGGTTGAGAGGGCAATGATTTAACGTGCAATAAAAAAATACTCCGACCAATCCACTCATTATACACTCAATCCTAAATTTGGGTAATATTAGCAAATTATAGGTGTGTTGTAGTAGCCCAAGGTGATAAGTGATAGTCAGGTGCGTGCAGCTGTGCTCATCTATTAAAAGACAGAGAGATCTTGATTTACAAAAGAACCTCAAAAGTGAGAGGGCGGCCCGTGTAATTATGATGTCTAAGGTTTTCTCATATAATCTGGGAGGAGGGGACGGCGAGAGGAAAGTATGCGTATTCACTGTTTGCTAAGAGTGTTCAGCGTCTTGGCTGTCATCCAGAGAGTTGATTTAGGTGGATTATGTTAATCCATACCAGGTTCGAGTCTGTCTCCTGATGATCTCAGAGTCGGCTAGGGGTAGAGCGAAGCCACCCTCGTTTATGGGGCGGAAGTTCCCTGAAACCAAGGAACACAAGGGGCTAATAAAAACAGCAAGCCGAGATAAGACCCCATAAACGCGTTGCAGCAGAAGATCTGTTTGTTTGCCTCATAAATATCCCTGAACAGTCGGGATCCTTGCTCCCGAGCTTACAAAGAATTGCAACGAATGGAAAATAACCAGAGGTTTGGGAGGTGCTCGGAGGGATTTAATGGATATTCTAGATTCCATAGAGGCCTGCTAAATGCTCTTGAGCAAGCAGAGAACTTGTTTCAAAAGTTTTGCGTGAAACCTCTGCATGTTAATTCCCATCAACAAATCCCTGCTTTAAACAGCTTCCCCTTGAACTCGCCACCTCTCCTGCGCTTGCTTTCGCTGTGAGAGAATTATTATCCCCGGCGGATAAAAGAGCAGAGTCCCTTGCACCTAATGCCGGAGCTCTTGTTTGATCCTGATGAATGTCCTATAGGTTAGATAACTCACACACGTGACACACCCACTCTTTTTTAACCAGCAGCAGGAAGTTATTCATTCATTCTGATTATCAGGTCCATACCACCGCTCCCTGCCGCTCGCTTTCGATGGAATGTGGTTAAAAGGAAAACTGGCCATCAAAAAATGAGAAGACCACATGAAATGTTTTAGCAGTTATGTGGTATTGATGTATGTCATTGTGTTCAAATGCAACAACAGCGTTGTTGCTATATTTGCTTTGAGTTTTTTAAAACTGCTGCTAATGTTATGCTGGTTCTGCAGAAATGTATTCCTTTTTATATCAATCTAAACGACATGTTGCATTCAAAAATGTTGCTCACCCAATGCGGTAGCTTTCAAACAAAATCTGAGGCAGCTATAGTACATCTGAAAAACATCAAATTCTGAAAAATAAAAACAGCTGAAGACGAATAAGACAATAAAAACAGTTGTGCTCAAAAGTTATGCCAATCACATAATATCTGACGTACATATAAAGATTTTTTTTTAAACTACAGATCAGGCACAAGGCTTTTTTAATAACATCAAATATTTTCTCTCCCTTCTCCAACCACAGCGTGGAATCAAAAGGTGTTTCTGATCTCCAGTTGATTTCTAACAAAACCAAACCAAACTTTTAGTGGTGACACGATGATTCTATAAGGTTATTGTAATGCCATTAACTTTTATTTGAGAGCTTACGCTTCTATTTGTTGTTTCATCTTTAAATTCAAAACATTTTAGAAAGTGTGATAATCTCCAAAATTACATGGAGGAATTATGCAGCATAAAATTGTTTAGGCAGAAAATACAAGTATGCCCCATTATTTTTATGGCAGCATAAAAAACGATATGTTTTATTGAGCTGCAATTACAGGAGACCTTTATGAAGCCAGCTTTGTCATTCTGCCATTTCTCCTCCTCCTTTTTTCCTTTCTGTGGCAGGATTAGTACATTATTTATTTGCATTTCAAGCATATGACATGTGGTGAATAATTAAAACATTACTTAAAAAAGTAACCTGTTCTAAAAATGTTTGTGATTGTAATGGCAGTAAAACCAAGTTATTTAAAACAATAACACTGGAGGAGATGCAATCAATTTAAATAATATTTTGTGCCAATATCAGCAAAAAAACAAAAAATATATATCTATTTGGCTTTTTGTCACAGTGTTCTTACGTTCCTCCTGTGCACACCCTGTTTATATGTTTACGTTTTTTGTGTTGCTTTTCGACATTGAATCCTGTCATAGGACCCCTGGCGACTGTTTTCTGAACTTCGACCTCCACCACCTGTCGCCTGCGGGGTCCTAGCTGCCTATCAGGCTGCCCACCTCTCCTCCGCTTCCTCCCAGCCTCTCCACAGGTGAGGGGGGTTAGTGCTGAGGGGCGCTGTCACCTGACCGAGGCGAAGCTGAATAACATCTGCAACAGCAGCAGAGACGCCCGCACGTTCAGAGTCTCCTGCAGCCTCTCACCTCTGATCTCTGAACACCTGATACAGTTGAGTCAGGTCCTGACATGTTTTTCATCTTTTTTTTCTTCGTTTTTTTCTTTCTTTGTTATTTTTAATGAACAGCCTTAAGCAGTCAAAAAAAAAAACCTGCAACACCTCTGACAGATCTTTCTTTGTTGCCATAGATTATTTTATTGGACATAAACATGAAGGACACACTTTGAGAAATCACTCTCATACACACACACACACACACACACCCAGCTACATGGATCAAACACTTTTTGTTGCATCATAAAACTTACAGCAGTTTCATTTTTTAACAGATAAACACACCAGGTGTGCAGGTTTTTTTTTATTGTACCCAGAGCAGGTGAGATAGAGGTGAAATAAAACTGTCTCCATTACACTTCTCATACGAATCATTCCAAACAAGTGACCCTTAGGTTTTGTCTTTTTGTCATGGCATAGCTAAAGTACATACACAAATCTGAACACATAGCCAGACCTGAACATGGTCCATTTGTGTGTTAATGATTAGGGGATGGAGCAATTTCCTTGTGACCAGAGGTTTTCTAAGTGGTGCTATCTGGGTCACAGGGCCAAGGCTGCAGAGTTTCGGCATGTGAGCATTTCTCAGCTTCACGTGGGAAAGAAGTCCTTCACTTTATCATGCTTCAGACTTTATTTTGTTGTCTAGAAAATTCTTACATTGCCTGCACAAGAAAGCTTACCAGAAGTGCATCAATTCTTCAGATGTTAAATAGTGAACAAACAGCCAACTGTCAGTCCTCAAAATATTCTACATGCTCACTAAATACCACAGACATGTGGCTTTTATTACTCAAAGTGGTAAGGTCGATAACTGAAATACACAAGTATAATAGTGTATGGTAAGCTCTCCTCTGGGCACTATATGAGTTGTGCCATGGAAAGTTAAATTTAATTCAAGAAAATACCTGAAAAAAAAATAAAGAAACTAGGTGGAAGCAACCCAGCATCAGAGTCTGGTTGGCTCTTTACAGAGAGATCTGGGGGTTTATTTTGTCTAAATAATATTTTAGGAAAGCATATCTGAATTATATCATATTAAATTGCTTTCGGTGGATAAGAAGATGTTAGTTCTGACTTACAAAAGTCACACCTTAAGAATCGATATTTAGGAACATTCTACCTTAAACCTCCAGCTCACGGTGGAATGAGCAAACGCTGCTGTATGTCGACCTTTTCTGCTTTCTTCTGCACGTTTAAGACTTGGTATGCAAGACTTATTTCTGCTTCATGTCAAGAGGTCTCCTCCCTGAGTCAGTGAGTGCATGCGTGAAGCTTCCTGTGATTAAACTGTGCTTCTGCCTGCGAGCACAGCTCTACATATTCACAGGCGTGTGAGTGACAGCTGTGTCCGGGCCAAGTGACAGCGACCCGTGTGAGTGGTGAATCGTAGTGACAGTGCACTGAGAAGAGGGAGCATTACAGCTCCTGTGGACAAGCGACCTCTGACCTGATGTGTTAGAGCATCGCCAGACAATAGGATCAAGAGCTCTATGTGCGGTGACGAAGATTAAAAAAAGAAACAGCTTGAGGTCTTCTCCGGCTTCCCTGATTCATATCAATGTGTCCATCTCTGACACTAATGCCGTCCTAATGAGGCCCGCTGATAACGCCAGCTTAACCACAGGGAAATGCCAGGAGGGGAGAGGTGAGAGGTTAATAGGAGAGGGGGGTGGAGGGGAGTGACTAGGGGAACATCAGAAGAAACCAGAGAAGGAACCAACAAATGCAATCACAGGTGTGTACAGGAGGAGAGTCGCTGATAGACTCTGGTTTGTTACCTGAATTTCAGCAGATCCCGTGTGAGTCGTTACAAGCTTAATACAAAACGCATGTCAGAGCCCAAAAGCACACATATACGATCATAAACATATTACCTCTAGATGTGGAGGCGGTAGCTACGAAGGGCAAACTGAATGTATGTGCTCTGAAACAGCAGGAGAAAGCTGCAGAAGCTCCAAAAACGTATGTGAAATTTAATAAACACCATGCCGCAAGAAAGCTCTGCTGTGGGATTAAAAAAATAATCTGCAGCGACTGTGTTTACTTTGTGATACACCACAGATCATCAAGGTCTGCAGAAGAAAACTGTTGGAATAGACACGGTCCGACTTTTTTATCTTCATGCATTCAGTCATTTGTTTATTTATTCATAAATATATCTCTTCCCCTCAACTCCCCTCCCAGAAAAGAAAAACTAAATTACGCAAAAAGAGAATTTGTAGTTATGCAAACTATCTCACAAATAAGATTTAATACTGACTGCAAAATCTAATGCAAACCCCACATTGAACTTGGTCATTCATATATATCTTCATGCAAAACCTCCCGTAGACTTCGAGCCGGAAACGCGTGACCTGAAAACTCAATAAAAACATTAAGGGAAAAACAGATCAGAGAACACTTCTTATCTTATTTGTGCACCTTTTTTATTGCATTAATGACTAATGATCTCACAGCATGGATGTAAAAGTTCAAACTTGTCGAGCTTTCCACCCAGATTTCTCTTCAAACTCATTTAGTGCAGCACTTTACTCATTATTCCTGAAAAGGGTTTAATGGTCTATAAATCCATGCAATGTACTAACCACATCCACAGGGAGCTGTGTGTCTTGTCTCATTGTAGCGCAGATGCAGCAATGTTAAACAGCTGATTTCGCCCACGTTGAGAAGCTACTGTCTGGAGTAGGATATAAAGCAGGGAACTGAACATGCTTAGTGGAGCTGTACCGCACATCCTTAGTAAATTAAAGAAGAAATGTTTTGCTCTCCGTGCAAAAACTATGTCTAACAGACAATGAATGCTGCACAGCAGCCTGGACACACTATACCATACTGAAACACAGTGGTGGCAGCGTCATGGTGACGAATTTAGACATGCTCTGAAAGGGAAAAAATAATAATAAAAGCTTCATACTCTTCACAGTTTTGACTTATCTGAAGTCTGCAAAGTTACACGTAGTTTTTGAAAAGTTTGCACAAAATAGTGGGCTGCTGCTTTTTTGTTGTAAATTGATTGTTGTGACGTGAGAAAATCAGAAAAAGCTCAAGGGGTATGAATACTGCAAATGTGTCTTGAAACATATTATGCACAGCTTCTCAGACGAAGCTCAAACTACCTCCCTTAAAACTTAAAGATTGCAGTATAACATACAATAACACTGTTTAAAGAGTCTTTTTTTCCACCTGTCCATATCGGCCTCTATGTACCTAAAGCAAACTCATCACTCAGGCTGGAATCTGCTCTATCTGCACACTTGTCTCTTGAAGCAGGGAGAGGCTTGCAAAGACAGACCCAAGGCTGTAATATTGACTCTGTTCAGGACATTATCACGGTGAGAACAGAGACAGATGAAGAATGAGTTTATAGGGCGGCAGATAAGACGGCAGGTAAGCGGAAGGGTCGTGGATACAGGTGGTAAACTGTAGCACTGCTATGTAAACTATGTATATATATACACAAGTGTTTTGTCTCACTCCGCAGTAGACAAAGGTCAGACGCAGCGATTTGCAAAAAGAATGGAGGCAGGAAGCTAAAACTGGTTAATCTGCCTTTTAAGAACAAGTTTTCCACAACAAAACTGTCAGAAACCACACCAGGCCACTCAGTAAGTAAGCTGGTGCAAAGAAGGACATATAAATACACAAGAATGCATGTGCACGGACACACGCTTTGCACACTGAGTTCAAGAGGCCACCGAGTGCAGGGCAGTAGGTGCTAGATTACAGAAGCAGAGCCATCCAAAGTACCGCCTGCTCCTATCTTTATTTAACCGCTGATTAGAGCAACTCTTTGAAGGCCCCTTTAAATTGCCGTAGTGGTTGGGCTCTTATAAGCGGGAAGAGTTTTTTTTTTTCTTGCCTCTTTTATTGATTTCTCCACTCTTGCCAGCAGTAAAAAGACGCCCACGCTCCAACACACACTGCCGACAGTTGCGTCATCGTTCTGCACTTTTCCTTCCCTTTCTCTTTTCGTGAAGCACTCCAATGTTGTCTGACTTACTCTCATTTCTCTGGAAATGCAACAGGACCTGCGAACGCGTGGCTTCAGACAATCTAGCGATAACTTTGTCAAAAACGCTGTTCTATGTGTAGATTAGACTCGGAATATCAAAGAATACGAATTGCTCAGGCGACGTATGATCATTTTTAAGGTTAATGAAAGTAGAATTTCTGTGCAATCATGGGTTGGCCCAAATCTTTCATTACAGGCATATTTATCAAATTAAGAACATTTTTTTAAGCCACTAAAATATTTTGGAAAGTAACTGAGCTTTTGTAGTGCTTTTCCAGTCATACGGATCACTCAAAGGGCTTTACACTAAAACCATCTCAAAAATCTCAAAAATCTTTTGCCTTTGAGGGAGGGAAGAAAAGCCTCCAAACTCTTTAAGTTGTGGCTTAGTGAGGAACTAGATAATATCAGATCAGGTTTTCTATGCCGTCTCAAACACATTCTGTACAGGAACTGAGTGGATGTTTTGAATGCAGATCAGTAGAGATGCTGACCAACCAGTCAAACCGATTTCTCTCTGCTTCTTGAGATGTGACTTATGCTGCTAAGAGATGAGGACACTCCTTCACTGACATTTTCTTGGAAACAAACAGCAAAATTTGTTGCATCCTATATATTTTAGAAAGGTTGAAATGATTGATACTTAACTTGTTGTTAACTGGTCTATAATATCTTAACGAAGCTTCAGTACTTGCACTGTTATGTAAGATAATTTTGTTTTCCAGCTGGTGACATATTGCTTTAATCAAATTAAAAATCATCCAAGAGTTCAACCCACTGCCCACATTCATTCATGTAAAGGAGAAACAGGCAGACTATCATTTAGTGTGATAGGCTTAATACACAGAAAGGATTTTTTTTTTCTTAATTCAAATATATTTATAAGAATCTTTATGGCTCTGGACGGAACATCGGAGTCCTTTACCACCTGTCAAAAAATGTCATAATGACAGTGACCGCCCCTTTACTCTTGTCATATCCTGTTTCATTGCCCTAATAGGACAGTCTGCAGGTCATCCTGCTAACAACAGACATGACTTATGGCTGTTTGTATATGGAAGAGAAACTGTACGAGGCCTCGATCCTTGACCTTAAGCCCTGCTGGTCAAACCCCCCCTCCCACCGATTCAGCTGTTATCTTCGGCTGGGCCACTATTTCAGTTGGCCATGACCTTTGTCGTGGCTCAGTTCCAAAGCCATGCACATACATGAGTTCCCCGTTGGACTGCTGCTTACACATGCATTGCATTTGAGTTCTTTGTAAAGCCTAATCTTCTAATATCTGCAATACATGGATGCTGTTTGTACGATGCTGCCACACAAGATACAAAATCGTGTTTATATCCCAATTTGGTTAGTTAATAATTCAGCTTTAAAACTGTCAATCTGAAAGGTTCAGCAGCTGTTTCTGACTCTGTCCCAAGCAAATGGATCCTGTTTTGGTTCTTGTTCTGCAGCAGCAGGCCTGGAATTGCATAAATTCAACTCTGATTATTTAGAAAAACCAGGCCGATGTCGAGGCTTTAGATCACATATGTCAAAGTCAAGGTCCGCGGGCCAGATCCGGCCCGCGAATCAATTATCTATGGCCCCCTGAATGATATTTAATTACTATGAGAACCAACCGGCAAGTCAGAGCCGCCCGCTGTATTTTGCCCGCAAACACTACATTTCCCTGCGAAGTGACTACAGCGCGCCCAAATGGCTTCATTATTCATCAGCAGTCAGAGCAGAGATTTCAGGTTTTTCAGATTTCTTTCGGTCCCGCCCTCCTCAAAAATGGCCAAACGTAAGGTGGACGCTGAGAACAGGGGGTTTCAAGACAGGTGGGAGGCAGAGTACATGTTTACGGAGGTAAAAGGCTTT
>CAEGAF010034540.1:0-10249 GCA_903067075.1 Micropoecilia bifurca | reverse complement strand
GTCAATAGAGTTTAATTTGCATTTTTTGTGTTTTTGCGTCATGAGGTAGATCTCAGGCGGCTAGTGAGAGAGAAAGTAGATCTTGGTCTCAAAAAGTTTGAGCACCCCTGATCTAACTGCAGTCCGTTTGCCTAGAAATTCCGGTTTGTTTGGGGAGGCGTAAACGGTCAATCAAACTGATGCTGACCAAACAAGTGAACTCTGGTCCATCCATAAACCTCGCTCTGGATTCGGTTGAAGTGAACATTGGTGTGGTTTGAATACTTATGTGAAAGCAAAGTAGACTGGAGATCACAACCAAAACAAGATGTGTACTATTGCCCTGGGCATTCCGGGTAAATACAACCAAAACAAATGTGTAGGTAAGTCTAAAGTGAGAGGGAAAAACAGCTCTTTGTTTTTTTTCCAAATATAAAAAAGAAATCCCACGACTGCTAAAATCTGACACCACACACTTTTAGTTTGCGTTTCATGAAGAAGGAAGTTGCACTCAGTGTCTTTTTCAGAGGATCCTATGTTGTTTCCTGCAGCAATTCTTGGTGCAGCGCCCCCACAGGGGAGGAGGGGTAAGCAGGTTTTCCAAAGGGTTTGGTTGGTTTGACTCAGCTCTGTGTCAGAGAACAGCAGCAGCTGAAAATATAACAAATGTTCCAAGTTCCGTAATGGAGTCTACCAGACTATCAGCCATGAAAACACCCTGAACGAAGTCATGCTGCACAATATTCAGTGGCTGACATCCTCATCGAAATGAGCATCACAAATAGTTTCCTGATGAATGTGAGACTTAAAAACCTTTAATAATATATATATTTTTGACATTGTATGCCAATATGTTGTCTTGAAATCCACTCAGGGGAAAATTGCACAGTACATGTTTGACCTCACCCTGCCTGTGACTCATGAGCATATGTTCCTGGTGAACACGAGCTAAAGGAAAGGAATCCTGCTCTCTGGTCTCAACAGAGGCATCCATCATTCCTCTAATACACAGCTTATTGTCAAGGAGCCTATCGTTGGCTGTTAAATTTTCACTGCTAGCACTTTTCATTGACTCGGCGGTGTAAGTTACGACTCCACACGTGCAGAGATCACAGGAGGTGAGAGTGATTAAGTCAAGTGGGTTTTGAAGCAGAGGCCTGGGCCATGGCTGCCTCAGTGTCCACAGAGTGAGCACTTTACAAGATGAGCTTTTCCTGCCATGTAAATATTCCATTTATGATCTCCAGACATGCTGGGGATGGGCAGAGAAAACAGTCGGGTGGATTTCTACTACTGTCACTGATGGTCATAAAGCTAGCATTGTCTGCAATCTCATGCATCATTTTAACTGTCAGTAAATGCCAGTGCCTAGTGTGATTCTTATGATGAGAAAAGTGTTTCTGTTGCAATTTTGTGAAAAACACACATTTCTATACGACTGAAAAAAACCACCTGATTCAAAAGGTGGTTTTAGATGAGCTAAAATGTAGGAAAGAACAACATGACTTTTCTTGAAATTGCAGATTTTTCATTAAACACATTTATTTTGTAATTCCTTTTTGCACAATTATATGGTCAATGGAAACACAGCAAAGTTTCCTCTTACTACGTTGAGGTAAAGTTCAAAGTAAGACAAATTTAAACTGACTGAAAAATTGTTGTTGAAGAAAAACCAATGAAAAGCTTCAACAACTCTTACAATATATTGTCATGACCATATGTGTTACAGTGTTTAAAACTGTAAATTAGCAATAATTCCAACAATATTTTTTAACCATCTTTCAGGAAGTGGATTTGGTGACGTTTCCCACCACTAAAATAGTTTGGTCCTCTGTGCATCAGAGCTGTTCCCTGTAGATCGTCCAGAAACACCACAGAGGTGACAGACTGAGGGACCTTAGCTTTGGGACAGACGGGTCAGTGGGCTGCAAAATGTCACATTACAGCTACGTCTGGTGAAATCTGACTCTGTTTCAGCTGTAATGACTGCATCATGAAATAGGTTTGTCATCTGCAAATCCTATGTTTACATTGGGCTGACAAGTACATGATCCATTATGACCAACCATAAAAAACACTTTTATTGTTGCTTGTTTAAATCCTGACAATTCAGTATCCGTTTTTCACCGCTGAATACATGTTTACACACATGGTATCTTAAATGCATTCATATTATGAACAGCTCTGGATATTTTACTCTTTTTATTGCTTTCACAAATCATCAATTATTGTTAACAAAATTTGGCGTTTTTGACTAAGTAATAAAAAAAGTCCCTTTTACTGTCAATGTTAAAACTGATTTACATTAAATAAAATATGTAACATCTATTTTATTTAAATAACATTTTCCTCCATTATTTCTGCTAAGCTGTTCAGTCTGTCAGGTTGCAATGAGAGCAGCTCTGAACACCACTTGTCAGTTCTACCACAAGTTCTCTATTACTTTGAGGTCTGTGCTTTGACTAGACCAGACTCCAAAACCTCCTCCTTGTTGTCTTCTAACCATTTATAATACTAACATTGGAATTGCAGGGTAATTATAGGATATGTTTTGGGATTTTATTCCTTTAGGCAGCTAAATCTTATGCTAGTTTTAAGATACCAGGTTATGACACATGAATGTCATAACAGCTCTTTAAACTTTAGGTTATAAATCACTGAACGGATTAGAACCCAATACATTAAAGATATGCTGTTGTATCAACCTTCAGTCCTCTCAGGTTTTCTGGTTCTGGTTCTGGCAATTTTGACGATGACATTTGACCAAATGCAATGTTTATTGCTCGTTTCATAATTGGTTACTGTATTATATTTTTACTGTGTAAAGCACTTTAAACTGCCTTGTTGCTGAAATATAAATAACTCTGACTTGACTTTTACAGGCAGTCATAACATGACATATGTTGCATATCAGAGCTGTAGATGTGACGCCTCCTCTGAGTTTGATAGATGTTCCATCCAATCAGCTTCTAGTTTTTATGTTCTTTTGAAATGAGTTGTTTGTCTCAGTTCTTTCTTACAGTCACTTTAAGGCACAGTAATTTTTAACTATTTGCTAAGATTCCAGCTGTAACAACCCAGCAATAACGGCAGAGATTTACCCCAACGCAGATGTGACAGCTGGAAGCTGCTCTCTTTAAACCTCATAAAGTAGTTGTGAAAAAAACTTACAAGCACCTAAAAGCAAAACATTGATGTCATTAGTTGTAGTTTGTATTTGAAGCCACAATTTCTGTACTTCTCAGTACTGTAAGTGTAAATGTAAATGACTTAAAAGTAACGGTTAAGCATCCCAACATAGGCCAGATTTGGATGAACCTTTGTACTCACCTAGAGCAGTTATGGTTCTGGACATGTCTACTGTGGCCAAAGTGGACATAAATGATGGGATCACGAGTAAATTCATGGAATCATTGTTGACTGCCAGGTCATTTTCTGCCTAAATACCCAAAATACAGCTTATACAGATGTCACAGTGCTCTGATGTTGGGACTGATGGGTACAGCCCCACTGGTTCCAACAATCTGCTGGACTGTCAGACGATCCAGCCAATCACATCCTGCGATAGCATTGACATATACAAACCCCAAACCTCATGTCTATCAAGTGCTAACTGTCTGTTGCTGCGTTTCCATTAACTATAAAGTGAAAGTGAAATTACAAAAACAAATTTGTCTAGTTGAAACATAGTCATTTGGAATAAATAATTGATTTTTGATCAAAAGTTTTTGTACTTGATGAGGTGGGTTTTTTTCACATAACATGAGTCACATGATCAACAAATGAATGTTTTTACTGATGAAAACCACATAGGAGACGACAGGAGGTACAAGGAGGATGATGGCTTGTTTTTAGATTTTCTCCTGCGTTGAATCCATAAATCATCTATAAAATTGCAAAATATAATATTCCCGAAATGCCGCTCTGCAGTAGGCGGGGCTTGTTGCCCTAACAGTTGAATAAAACTCTGATGTCTCTCACTGGCTGGTAGATGATGAGTACTAGCATGGCTGAATTAGGAATTCATGTAACTGTTTACATGAAAGGCATTCCTCCAGGCACTGTAAAATAAAAATACAAAGACTTTAATCAGAATGAGGTTTTGGATCACATCTGCTGTTTGGGCAATAAGACAACTTTGCTTATTAGTGATTTGACCAAATGTTGGTCAAATCACAAAATAAAAATACAAAGACTTTAATCAGAATGAGGTTTTGGATCACATCTGCTGTTTGGGCAATAAGACAACTTTGCTTATTAGTGATTTGACCAAATGTTGACTAAATCTTCTTAAACCTGCTTCTAACAACAAGGGTCACCAAATATATTACAGCCACACAGTAATTCAAGCCAACCTTTATTGCAGTCCAGGCAGTTCGTAATGATATGCATATTGAATTCAGTGATCTTCAATAACAATAGCTATTGTTGTAGCTATTGTGTAGCCTTAATATTTGTGCACTTTTGTGTTTTTTCCAGCAGCTTGTTAAACTTTCTTTGTTTTTCTGCTTTCCAGTATCAGTGTCCTTATTGGAGCTCCAAAAGCCAACACCAGCCAGCCGAACGTCACCGAGGGAGGAGCTGTGTACCTTTGTTCCTGGGGCCAGAACAACTGCAGTGTTATCAACTTTGACCAGCAAGGTACCATGGTTTTATTCAGACTCTACCAGTCAATTACTTCTTCTCTACTTAACAGATAAATGTATATTTGTAGAAAACCAAATGTTAAACAACTTGAGTTGGCATCAGGCTGTTTCCTACCTTACCATGTGTTGTAGTGCGACAGAAAGAACGGAGAACGCAACATTCAAAAGGAAGAAGTGCATCATCTGGTGATGTCCATGGGTTCAAGACTTCAGTGCTAACTAGTTATTTTCAACCAAGTTATTTTTAGTTATTTAATTTGTCAAATTACTTTTGAGCTGCTTAATTGAAGAAATTGCATTGAAATGTGCCTTAGTTCCTCATATTTCTACTCAACCTACTGAATTAAAGTTGAAAGTCAACCCTTCATCTGACTTTCTACTTTTATGAATAGAATTTTCTTTTAAATTTGCTATAAACGTAGTAACCTTCTGGTGACCCAGCCAGAACGGTCAGCAATAGATGGAGCCAAACAGCTTTTTACCCAGATTACACTCCTTCACCTCATGGTCACAGTTAACTGTGACCATGGACACAAATCTTTAAGGTCAAATAAAAACTTCATGTACATAATAGACAAGGTAAAATTTCAGGATTATAAATTCAGTGTAAAAATAAAAAAGTCAGATTCTAATTAGAATATATTCATTCCATAGTATATTTATACACATTTTCTAAAGCAGAAAAGTTTGTAAATATATGTTTTCAAAGCTATTCTTTCTTTTTAAAAAATCCAACATTTAGATTAGAATTACTGATTCTAACATTTGTAGTATTGCAAATATATTAAGTCAGTAAACATTAATAAGACCATTGGTTGAGCAGGAATTTAAGTTTATTCCCAACTACAGCTTAGCAACAGCGCTAAGGCTAAAGTGACAGTCATACTAATTAGTTATGTGAGTTAACCAGTAAACAGAACATGTTTGCTGAGGTAGTTGGGGAAAATGTTCACAACTTGTTCCTCTGAGATAACAATACGCTTTTGGAAAACTATGCTTTAGCTGTTAGTCATAATTTATGTCTTGAAATATTCATTAAAAGTAATACAGGTAAAATGTATGATTACATGTAAGGTTAAGCTCTAGAAGTTTGTTTCTTCAGAACACATAATGCCATCCAGGATGTTACGATGTCACTTTCCCCTATATTGAAGTCAGCTGCATTAGTGGATGATCATCTCTGTCTGTTCAGCTTTAAAAGTGGCAGAACCGTCCTGAGTTAACCACCGCTGTGCTTGACCCAGCAGTCAGAAAGTCCAGCTGCTGCCCCCTTCACTTGTAGGTTCAAACCAGCTCTTTATGTTTTTCTTGCGTTTAATGATTCTTAAATCTCTTCCCCAACCCCAGCCAGGGTGAAAGAGTTATGAATGCAGTTTTTTTTTAAGTTTTGTTTTATTCTGCTTGGCTACATGTTAAATGAGCTCAGACTCATAATGGCCAAGGACCCCAGAGGACGTGGGCCACATCCGACCCTGCTGGGAAAATAATTAGCTCCATCAGCAACGCAGGAATCCATTCAGACGGCTGTTTGGGGATCACAGGGTGTAGCTTATTGTAAGCATGGAGTTTACGCAGCGCGAGTGCAAACCCAGCGTGCATAAATACACACCCAAAAAAATGTTTACAAACACATGCAGTCTGAGGGAAATACAACGCTGAGGAGATTTCTGGGGCCTTCTTAAATCTGGAGGGTCAGCGTTTCACAATCTTTTCCAATGCTCACTTTGTTTAACACATGAAACAGAAACTCGTTTCAGCTGAACAGGGGTGGACGTTTATCAGTTTATCATTTATTGTGATAAATTTTACAATTTCCCTGAGGAAAAATATCACATGGAATAATAAGGTACTGACATACTTATTTTTGATTACACTTCTGGTGCATTAACACCAAATGCGATTTGTGCATCAGGTGCGTCTGGTTTCCATTCAAAGTCTATGTGGAGACGCATCGAGGGTTCGTTGAGACGCATCTAACAAGGTGCGATTTGAAGTGTTTGGAGCATATGACAAATAGATTGGCAACAAAAAACAGGCGGGCTTGACGTGTCTAAGTGCCTCCACATAGACTTTTAATGGAAACCAGACTCGTGAAACATTAGGTGTAGAGCAAAATGTCAAGTATCTGCATTCAAAGTGCACATGTGCCGAACTTGGAGTTTCTGGCGCGTTTGACGTGCGTAACGCATTTGTTGTGAACGCACCATTACTGCTTAAACCCTCCAACTGTCTGTGTTGTCTGTTTTTTTAATTTTGCTATTTTCTCCAGTTTTTTCATTGAATGTCTATACAAAATACCAACAACCATAAAAACATGATTAAATGCAGTTACTGTGAGAAGCTTAGTGATTCAAAGCAGACTTCTTTTTTATGACCGGTGTTCTAAAAAAAGCGTTTCACAAATAGGAATGTTTTTCGAGAGCACTACTTATGATTGCTGTGATGCAGTCACAGTCATTCAGTTCTCTAAAAAAAGAAGTGATAAGTTGTTCTTATCATCACAATAGCACCATGAAATATGGTGATAGATGTCCATATTGCCCAACCCTACAGCAGAATGTTTTTTTTAAAGCAACATTTGTGAAGATGAGATATTTAATCAAGTTGCCAGACATGTTTGATGTCATAGAAAGCAGATTAAAGCTGAAGAGCCCTGGAACAAAACCATAATACATCCATGTAAAAACAACAAAAACAAAACCAGAAAAAAACCCAGTTATGCTTTCTAATTTAGTAACCATGTCATCGCTGTGTTCTGCATGTGTTATTGTTTTTTATGAGAATATATGTATGTGTGTGTGTGTGTGAGAATAAAGTCACAATATTAGAATAAAGACAAAAAAATACCAGAATAAAGTTATTTTAATTAGTTTTCAAGGTCTGATGTGAGCGGCTCGTCCAGACTGCCATTCTGTTTCTATACAGACTCAGCTGTTCTGTGCTGCTGCAGTGAAAGAGGGGTGTAAGATTTCAATGGTCGTCTTTACCAGGGGTCCTGATGAAGGAGGCTGTGGCTGCTGCCTGAATGAAACTATGGATGTCTGAATCTACTTCTCTCCTCTGTGTTTCTGCAGGTGACCGCCATTTTTATATAAATGGTGTGAACACTCAAGTTGAGTTCAAGTCCCATCAGTGGTTTGGAGCTATTGTGCGTTCCCATGGTAACAGCATCTTGGTAAGACTAGAGAAGTAACACTTGTAGCTGTGATTAAAACCTGCATATGTGTGCAGTACAGACCAAACGTTTGGACACACCTTTTCATTCAAAGAGTTTTCTTCATTTTCATGACTATGAAAATTGTAGATTCACACTGAAGACATCAAAACTATGAATTAACACATGTGGAATTATATACTTAAAAATATGTGAAACAACTGAAAATATGTATTATATTCTAGTTTCTTCAAAGTAGGCACCTTTTGCTTTGATTACTGCTTCACACACTCTGCATTCTCTTGATGAGCTTCCAGAGGTCGTCACCTGAAATGGTCTTCCAACCGTCTTGAAGGAATCCCCAGGGATGCTTAGCACTTGTTGGCCCTTTTGCCTTGACTCTGCTGTCCAGCTCACCCAAACCATCTCGATTGGGTTCAGGTCCGGTGACTGTGGAGGCCTGGTCATATGGTGCAGCACCCATCACTCTCCTTCTTGGTCAAATAGCCCTTACACAGCCTGGAGGTTTGTTTGGGGTCATTGTCCTGTTGAAAAATAAATGATGGTCCAACTAAACGCAAACCGGATGGAATAGCATGATGCTGCAAGATGCTGTGGTAGCCATGCTGGTTCAGTATGCCTTCAATTTTGAATAAATCCCCAACAGTGTCACCAGCAAAGCACCCCCACACCATCACACCTCCTCCTCCATGCTTCACGGTGGGAACCAGGCATAGAGTCCATCCGTTCACCTTTTCTGCGTCGCACAAAGACACAGTGGTTGGAACCAAAGATCACAAATTTGGACTCATCAGACCAAAGCACAGATTTCCACTGGTCTAATGTCCATTCCTTGTGTTCTTTAGCCCAAACAAGTCTGTTCTGCTTGTTGCCTGTCCTTAGCTGTGGTTTCCTATGAGCTATTCTACCATGAGCCCTGATTCACACAGTCTCCTCTTAACTGTTGTTGCAGAGTTGTGACTGCTGCTAGAACTCTGTGTGGCATTGACCTGGTCTCTAATCTGAGCTGCTGTCAACCTGTGATTTCTGAGGCTGATGACTCTGATGAACTTATCCTCTGCAGCAGAGGCGACTCTTGGCCTTCCTTTCCTGAGGCGGTCCTCATGTGAACCAGTTTCTTTGTAGCACTTGATGGTTTATACGACTGCACTTGGGGACACTTTCAAAGTTTTCCCAATTCTTCGGACTGACTGACCTTCATTTCTTAAAGTAATGATGACCACTCGTTTTTCTTTACTTAGCTGCTTTTGTCTTGCCATAATACAGTTAGGATTTTTTGTGAAATAAAGGCGACAAATTCAGCAGCTTTTTATCTCTTGTAGGCTTATTTCAACGTATTATTTGTATAATTTGGGATTTCTGGACATTCTCTTCTTGTTAATACCAGATTTGTTATTTTTTCATGTTTCTGTTTTATTCTCATAATTAACCCGGTCCTGCTCTTGTGTCCAGGCCTGTGCTCCCAGGTATTACTGGAGGACGGAACATGACACGCCGTTCTCTGACATCACAGGAACCTGCTACCTCTCTGTTGATGCTCTCAAAACCTTTGTGGAGTTCGCCCCTTGCAGAACAGGCAGGTTTCTATACAACTTCACCAACTCTTAGCTAATTCATTGCAACACTAAGTAACAGCTGTGGCCATGTTTTGGTGTTTCTCGCTGCAGAAAGACATGGCCCTGCTGGACAGGGTTACTGCCAGGGAGGATTCAGTGCTGACTTTACCAAGGTACAGCAGTTATGTGCTCAGCTGTTCACTTAATATTTTAATCGTGTTTTTGCTCTGTTTGAAAATGATATGTGATATATGTACAGTGCCGTTCAAAGGGTTTAAATCATTTTATTGGGATTTATTGTGATAGACAAGCAGAAAACAGTATATAATACTAAAGTTAAAGAAACATAAGAGATTTTCATCATGTTGGAGCAAAGTGTTATTCTATCCATTCATCTTTCTAGAGTTTCAGGAACTTCTGATCATTCATGGAACTTTTTTAGAAATGCTGCTGACATTAGCCTTAGCTGCTACATGTTTAGCTTTGAGATGCTGTTTTAAGTCTGTATGCTCCAGTGAATGACTGGTTGCTTATGAAGCCAATAAAATACACTGAAGCTTCTTACTGTATTAATAAAAAATAATGTGGAAAACTTGAAGGTGTATTAAGTTTTTACAAGGCACAGAATACTCTTGCAGACTTTGTTTGGACTTCAGGAGGAACTGCTCTGCTACTGTTGTGTGTGTGTGTGTGTGTGTGTGTGTGTGTGTGTGTGTGTGTGTGTGTGTGTGTGTGTGTGTGTGAGAGAGAGAGAGAGAGAGAGAGAGAGAGAGAGAGAGAGAGAGAGAGAGAGAGAGAGAGAGAGAGAGAGAGAGAGAGTGTGTGTGTGTGTGTGTGTGTGTGTGTGTGTGTGTGTGTGTGTGTGTGTGTGTGTGTGTGTGTGTGTGTGTGTG
>CAEGAF010034525.1:0-12752 GCA_903067075.1 Micropoecilia bifurca | reverse complement strand
GTGTGTGTGTGTGTGTGTGTGTGTGTGTGTGTGTGTGTGTGTGTGTGTGTGTGTGTGTGTGTGTGTGTGTGTGTGCTCATGCATGGGAGCAAAGGCAAAGCCCATAATGTTTATCTGCCACTAAAATGCATTCAGAAATCACTCTCCTTAGCTGATCGACCAGCAAAAGCCTCACCAAAGGCCTAAATATAGGTTATTATGTAAAACATGCAACACATTATGCATGATTTCTGTGAGAATAACGTTGTGTTTTATTACTCTGTGACAAATGGGTCCTTGTGAGAATTTATGGCAGTGTTATGAAATTTAAAGGAACAGCTGAGCTTTTCCACACTGATAGCTACAGTAGTTTAGAAAGAGTTCAGGATAACAGTTAGCTTCCCGCCACGCGGTTTGAGTCCTGAGCGCCAACATTTCCCTCTGTGTTCACAAAAAGTCATTATCTGACACAGTTGTTTCATTCTGTATCTCGCACAGCAAACTGCAACCTTTAGAAATAGGAAAAAGTTTGAGTTACTTACAGAAATCAAACTGATGCTAAACTCGGTTAAAATAAGCTGTACAAAGCTATAAAGAGAGCCTGAAATTGAGTCTTTCTTTAGATGTACAGATGACAGTAACATGAGCAAATTAAAGTTTAACAATAAAAAACAATAACAAATACATTATTTTATTTATTATTATAAAGTAAGAATCCAAATCCAAATTCATCTGAAATAGTTATCCTCCTACCTAAAGTGGCACTACCATTCAATAACCAGCTGGAAAGTCTTTGCAGTAGCAAAAAATTTGAGTTTTATATCGCTGTGGTGAAATTTTGCCCTTCTCACTTTTGCACACTGGAATATTTTTAAAGTAGAAATGACCTATTTAAAGCTCACAGGGCATCTTCAGTAATTCATTAATTCATTTTTCCTTCTTTGCAAAGAAGTACATTGATTTGCATGAGCCCAGCAGACCCAGCAGTGACAGGAATGACATCATCTTCCCCCCGTGTTTGTTCTTCTCTGAGCTGCAGTGGACATTAAATTCTTTATGATGAGAGCAGCAGTCCGAAAGAAAAGCAAATCAAAACAGCAGTGAAGAGCGCGAATGTGAACAAGTGACCAGCATAAAAAAGAAAGCTGTAATGTTTTAAGATTGACCTCACAGACCAGTAAACTGTCTCACAGTGAGGGGAAAAACCCCCAAAAAAACTCTTGCTTGCTGTTTGGAGAAGTGCAAGGATACAAAGGTTGCATCCATGTAACTGTCTGGAAGAGAGCATACAAAGTTTAAGTAATTACTAATAATAAAAGAGCTCTTTGCTCTTCGGCTGCAGGTTAATCATGGTTCATGGCTTCCAATTAGATAAAATAGATCAGGAAAGGCTGAGCCGTCTCCATAGTTACTGTACTTTTTATTGTGGTTTTATGTGGAAAACTAAGTGAGGACATGGCTGAGGAGTGAAAGGAAAAAGAGGCATAGCTTTTAATTTTTATACAGAGAAAATTAAGATGAGATCAGGTTGTAAAACAATATACCTTACTATCTAAAAAAGTAAAAGATTGTGCCACAGCTGCAAACCTACTAAGATATGACTACCAACCAAAGTAGACAGGCTAAGTATTGAGAGGTCAGCGTGTCAAGGCCACAGATTTAAGGCTCATGGTAGCTATGTGGGGGGAGACACAGTTCAAATCGGAGAACATATTGGAAGAAAATCATTTTTTCATAAATCTGGCTTGAAGAAATTGTTGAAAGTTCAAAAGAATCCCTTTAGCAGTGACAGATGATTGGAAGATGCTACATTCATGGAGAAACAGAGGAAAAGAGGGACTTGATGCTCAGACAGAGGCTCATCTTCCATGAGGAAGTTCAAGAATACAACACAGCAATAAAATGGTTTACATCAAACCATATTTGTGTTTGATTGGCATAGTCAAAGTCCAGACTTCAGTCATAATGAATGTAAATGAAATTGAAATGAAAAGAGGACAGCGCAAAGGACAACCGAAGATGAAACAAGCTTTATTGTTCCCAAATTTCTTTCAATAAACATTTTCTCTACCTGACAAAACAAAATTATGAAGCTGTTATGAAGCTGAAGTGACGTGAACGTCAGTCGCTCTCGTAAATGAGAGCATGTCAACAACATATTTGACAGCTACTGTCAAGAGGATCTTCACCTATTCCCACTTTCAAAGAAAAACCTCATAAATTCATTTATTTTTCCCCATTGTGTTTACCAATACATAATAAAAAAAACCCCATAATTTTAGTCTCTCCTAAAAAAATCATATACAATCTTCATTCTTTTCACTTCTCTTTTGTGTTGGGTTGATAGTGAAAAACTATCTGGTAGTAAAATACCTCACAATAATAAAGGATTTGTTGAACAGTGCATTTCTTACAACACATTATTTACAACATGTTGTCACAGTTCTCTGAAAAAATACATCTTCAATCCAGATTTACTTTACAAAAGCACAACTTTACAGCAGTTAAAAACAAATCCCACCCAAACCCTGACATTAGCTCACACTTATACACCAAAACACACTCAAAATCAATTCAGGCAACACAGAGAAGAAATATTCAGGTACGGCGTTTACAGCTCCGGACAGTCAAAGCAAAGTACCTTCAGTTATTAAGCTATAAACTGTTTTTTCTTAAGTATGGCGAATGTTTCAAGAAACATTTTTCTTCCTCAAAGTAAAGAACTTGATATTTGGTGGGTCTGGAATAAAATGCTACCTGTGCATTTTTTTAGATGTGCTGAAGAAAAGTTTAAAACAAAGTTAATGAATGATTTGAGGAAGAAGAAAAACCATCTTAGTATGCTTGATTAAACTAATCACATTTTCAAAAATAAAGAATTTGGTCAGCGTTTAATGCAAAATGTTTAGAGGTTGTTACCATTATCAGTAACGACATGAAAACATGTCGCGCTCCAATCACAACCGGTTAGTGCACAACTTTCTAGTAGAAAAGCACCTTTTGTCGACTCCTTAATCTGGATAACTCTTTACAAATCCAGATAAAGGAAAAGCTCCAGTCAGGATCTGTTGATGGAAGTTTGAAGAACCAACCGAGCTCCCTAAAATATCCGAAAATCTAATCTGGTTTCACCCCTGGAAAGAGAAACCAGAGTCAGCTTGAACAGTGGAGTAGAAACAAACAAAAACCACTGCTGTAGCTCTATAAGTCTTCGTGAGGTGGTTTGTGTTGGTGCTTGTTCAGCCAGGCCTCTAGCAGAGGAAAGTTGGCGTCAGTCCAGCGGATGTTGTCCTCAATGGTCTCGTAGGTCTGCTGGATGCACCTCATTTTTGACCCGGTTTCCTCTGTCAGCGAGTCGAAGAAGCTCCGTATCTAAGGGAAAGGAACAGGTGAAGGACTTACAGGAAGTGCACATTTCTAAAAATATGAACTCATTAATAAAAAAAGAGAAAAAAAACCCTCGACAGCCAAAGGTAAATAATGATGTTTCTTAAAAATCAACAGAAATAAATATTTACCTCCTGGAGCATCTCCCTGGTCGAGTATTGGTTGGTCACGCCAAGCACCATGTATGATACAGAGTGAGAGCCAAGGTCAAACCTGTTTCAGAAGGACAAATATATGTAGTCATTGTCAAAATTTAGAAGGTCGGTTTAAATTAACCAGCAGTAAAAAATTTTTTTTAGTAAAAATGTATAAAAATTACATTTTTTTAATACCAACATGACTGTTTAGAGACAAAAGGTACAAATATCCAATAAGAACAAAACAAATTGAGAAATAATCAATCTCACGATAGAGGCAACTACTTATTTCTGTTTTTTATTTGTATTTATTTGTTTAAAATCAGAAGTAGTGAAGAGTAAAGTGCTCTCACTTCTTGATCATTGTGTGCCAGTTGGCTCGGAGAAAGTCCCAGGCCAGTTTGTAACCATGAGGATTCCTTCCAACAGAGACGACCACATCTGGGAGGTCCTGGGTCTTCATCACCTCTCCTGTCAGACTCTGCTCCATCATCCTTCAGACGGAAAACAAGGAAACGATTTTGAAGAGCAGCTGAGTAAATTCTTCTTTTGCTTCGGCAAAAACTAACTGCTGCTCACCACTTGAGCTTGTCCTTCAGATAGGTGACGGTCATGGCAGACTTTATGCGGCTCTTGACAGACATCTGCAGAGTGGTGCGGTATTTCTCAAACAGGAAGTCCCACCCCTCTGGTTTTCGGGCTCCAATCACAAACACAGCCATTGTGATGTCAACAGGGAGGCTGTGAGAAGACGGGTGGATTTTACTATCGTAAACATTGTTTAGTTCTCAGTCTTTCCCTTCAAACGCTAAATCATTCTGAAGCCGAAGCCTGACCTCATGGTGCCATCTGAATCCTTCCACTGGTTAAAGAGCTTGGTGGCTTTGGCTACGCATGGAGGATGATTCCTGACGCAAGCGAACAGCAGCAGGTAACTCCTCAGCACTCGCTCAGACACCGAACCGGAGTCACTCCATTCTTGACGATCAATCAGATCCCGGAAAAGATCCACAATATAACCCTGAGGCACAACAAGCAGAGTGTGAAATGCCAATGTGCCCATGCAGTCTGCTAGGCCGTGTTCACATCGGATTATGACTGACCTGTAATCTCCAGGATCACTGCAAATATAGAAAACCTAATATTTGCGTGACAGATTCCCTATTCAGCACACTGGATTTTCTGCTGCTTTTTTCTACTCCTTTCTAGCCCGTCCAAAACGACGGATGGCCAAGATGCCAACACAAGTACCTTAACTGCTCTGGGATGTTTTCCTCAAAATTCCCAATATAAATTTGTGGTTTTTGCACCTCAACCTTCAGTTTCAGACTTGCTTTAGGGGAACACACCATCAGTATATTCACCAGTCTATCAGATGCAGTTGAAAGCATTTTGTCTTTGTGCTTTTTTAATGCTGCACACAGCTGAGCAATAACTTTACCATGGCCACAGCACTGTGTGTTCTCATCTTTACAGGTGCATTCAGGAAGAACTGTGCTTATGAATCCAAAATCTGCATGTTATTTTTTAAGTCTAAAGTTGTTTTTTTGTTACTATATTCAAAATATATTGATTTTTAACAAGCTTGTCTCCAGCAGTAGTTTAATTGTTTTACAAACCCTATGTGATGTTCCTTGCATTTTCTTCTTCTCTCTATTTATTGTGAATATGATGCCAGAACTAACATCACATATAACAGCTTCTTTTAAATAATGACGGATACATTTCACATTTTCTGAGCAGCCAGAAACACTAAAAATCCCTCTGTCTCCCAGTGACCGGAATGTATGCACAGTTTGGAGGTGTGTGTACATTTCCCTTGCTTGGAATTGTTTAATTGTGAGTTGTTTCTTCAGTTACTGGGTCGTTTAGGTTACAAAAAATTAGGTTACGTGGAGTGAGGTCAGTGGTGTCAGAGACCTGGCAGGAGGCAGGAGTGGCAGCTCCGTAAAGTCACTGCTGATCAACCTGTGCAGGTACAGTGGGCCACATGTCATGGATAACAAATCACTGCTGCTATCAGACTCCTTTCTATCAGAACTCATTCACCTGAGGGTGTTACTGCCTTCTTTGTAGAGACCACATGGTTTCTGAGCTGACTTTTAGTGTCATGGTGCGGCACTTAGTCTGGTGCAAACTGGTCCTTAGATATAACTCAACATTTTATGCAATTGTTTTTTTTTATTCAAGCCGACACAAAAATACGTTTGGTTCCAGGCATATTATAAAAGTCGTCTTACTTTCATCTGATTTTCCAGAACTGTCATGTCTCTCTTCTCCATCAGTTTGTACAGAGGCACAAGCTCTCCGAATCCCTGGGTCACAGCCATGATCTGAGTCTCTTTGGAAAGATAAAGGGACAGATCCAGAGCCGTGTCCAGCCTCACCTTCCCAACACTGAAACGCACACAGGAGAACGAGGTTTATACATTCCCACTTATCTGATATTCAATTGTTTTGTTGTATTTCACCAATAAGTTTATGTTCTTTATCTTAAGTGTATATATAATTAAAATATAACCGTTTTTTTGCTTTGCATTATTAGACCCAGATATTCCAACACCACACTAAAATGTTCCAGAGTGAGACAGACCTGACCAGCTGGAAGACGTTCTGGATGAGGCTGGCCCGGTCGTTCCCAGAGAGAGCCGTGTGGTTGTACTGCAGCAGTTTGATGATGGAGCTCCAACCCTCACCAGCATAGTGGACCATGTAATAGCCACTCATGTTGACGTTAAACTTCACCCAGTCCACTTCCTCTGGCAGGTAGAGCACATCTATGCACGTGGCAAGGAGTACAGCCACAGTTTAACTGATGTGAACTTCTTTGCACATGGATGATGTGTGTAAATTTAAACCTCACCCGTCTTTGTCTTGAGAAGGAAACGATGAACGGTGCTGGAAGCGCTGGTCATGTACGTCAGTGGAATCTGCCACAGGAATCTGACGCAAATGAAAACACGAACCATTAAATAAAGAACCAGAACTCTGAGGATTTTATACAATATAATAGTGTAAAACTGTGATTTAAAGCTGGAATGTCAGTAATAATCTATATGTATGTGTTTCATGTCTATTACCCTTCAGTGAGCGAGGGATCGTCTGTCCTCAGGAAACGCTCCTGACTGAGTCTGACCTCCCGACCTTTGACCTCTACTGTGACCAGCGGGAAGCCCTCCTGCAGTGTCCAGGTGTCCATGATAGTCTTGACATCAAGCTCATCATCAGAGTACCACTTCTAAACATGGGCGACCACATATCACATTTAGATTCCTGATGAATTACTTCAGTTCTTTAATGTAACTTTACCAGTCCCAGTATTTTTGTGAAGCGACATAAGAATGCTTAAATAATTTTAAAAAAAAACCCTTCACAACATGCTTCTTATATCTACGTTCAAATCCGTACTTAAAATGTTTATAATAACTGGAATTATGAGAAATAAGGCTTGATGACAGACCCAAGTAAATCTATCTGGAATGAAAGTTATTATGACAAACCGGGTGTTTTCTCAACACGGTTACCCGACGGTTTGAAATTTACAGAATAAGAATAAGCATCTGCAATTAAATATTAACCAGTTTTGAGGCATTCTGAACATCTTTAGCAGGAAAACCAGTAATGGTGGATTTATGCTGTTGCTCTGCAGAACCAAGCAGCAAAACTCACAGAGGATCCAGACTGGAGTTTAGAGCGTTTGGAGCAGAATTCTGTGTGTTTCAGTCGACCTTCATCCAGAGCATCTGAGCTGCAGATCTGGTGGACATTTAACAGAGAATAAAACCAGACATCAGAAAAGACAACATCAAAATAATAGCAAAAAAAAATTTAAAAGACATTTCTCAGACTGCATGTAGAACGACAACTAATCCAACAGTGTTCAACACATGCACTGGTTGATGCGCAGATTGCCAAATTTTAACATGGTATTTAAATAGTAACAAACTTTACTTAGATATTAATTAAAGGTGACAAATGCAGACAGGATCTGAATTGAACTCACATCAGTCAGGCTCTCCCACAGGTGGCTGTTCACAGTGTTCTGGTAGCTGTAGCGCTTCAGGTATCGGATGATGCCGATCTCAAATGCTTCAGGACTCAGGAAGTCCCGCAGCATGTTCAGGATACATGCCCCCTAAAACATACCAGCACAAACACAGTTAGCAAGAAAATGAACCATTCCATGCAGATAATGTCAAGTTGTTTTAATTGTCCTTAAATTAGAGATGTATCGACCTAAGTTACAAGGCACATTTCTGATCTCTGATTTATGCAATGATTTGACCATCCAGGACATATTTGGATTGCTTTTTAATATTTAGAAGACAACACAATGGAGGGTCATTGACACAAATTATTACAGGGCTGAAATTTAAACTGGTTTTAGCATCTTATGTTTGGTTTTAACATGGTTAGCACAGCTAGCGTTACAAAAACAACAGTGTGTAGATTCTAGTGAATGTGGATTATTTCCTGAACTCCGAGATTTTTATAATACGATCAGCCTTTTCCAAGACAAACATAACAGACAAGGGCGGGAATCTCAAAAAAACAAAGTTACTCTGCAATTCTACTTTCAACCTGCTTATTCCTAAGTTTTATTTTTCTCTTGGAGCCTTTATTTTCCTCAGACATGTCTCGACACATCGTTGAAAATACAGTTTCCATTTAAAAGAGTCTTCTTATCTCATTAAAACATTCACTGATCGGGTAAAATTTTACACAGTTAAGTCAACAGACTAGGCTACATTAGGTTAAAAAAAAACAAATCAGCTGATCTGTCCGGATCTTCATTAATAAAGTTCTAGCCCCGTGTACAATCACAATCCACAATATCTAATGCTTAAATATTTCAGAATACACCACTGACCTTGTCATAAGACACGTCGTCAAACATCTCCTGGATCTGCGTGGGGTTTTCCACTGGTGTGGAAACTGGGTGAGACGAGCTCAGAGAGTCTACCTCCATCGCCTCAAAACACTTGCCTAAGAAGAAGTCATCCTAAGACAAAGACAGCATGGAGAAAGTTAGTTTGAATTAAACTTCAAGAAACAGAAACAGAAGAAGGTGAAAGATACAAAACGTTTTCTAAGTTGGGCTCTCACCACATGAAGCTCTGGGTAGGTGATGTCGAGGGAAATGAACTCCATGAACTTGGCAAAACCCTCATTGAGCCACAAGTCATTCCACCACTCCATTGTCACCAGGTTTCCAAACCACTGGACGAATCGGTGAAAAGGTTAAAACCGAATTCATTCCCCTGTAACCTCTCAAGGAGCGAAAGGAGACTCAAGGTTAACAAGTACCTGATGAGCAAGCTCATGGGCAATGACCTTGGTGATGCCCAGTTTGTCGGAGGCAGAGGACCTGTCAGGATCAAAGAGAAGGCCAGTCTCTCTGTAGGTGGTCAGACCCCAGTTCTCCATTGCGCCTGACTGGAAGTCCGGGATGGCAGCCAGGTCTGCAGGGAACCACATAAAGCAGGAATCAAATGTGGAACTGCTGACAAATTGATACTTAATTCTACCTAAAATAGCTTCAACATTTATAATGATGCTTCCTGGCAGCATGAATGCGTTCTGAAGATGGATTCATCCTAGAGTCAGCTGCATCAAAGGCCAAATAACTATGTACAATGTTTTCACTAACCCTGCTTGGGAAGTGGATATGGGATATCAAAGTAATCATCGTAGAAGTCTAACAACTTCACTGCCGCATCCAAAGCAAAGGCCGTCTGATCGATCTTCTCTGGTACGGCATAGACAGAGATCTGAAGGCAATCAAAGTAAGATAAATTATCAAAAAACTGTTTACGAGTGTAATTAAACATGAAACAATTTGGCCAGCAACATGAGCGAAGTCTCACCTTAACTCCATGCTTAGTTGTTTTGCTCACAGACAGGAAGTCAGAGACGATGTAGGCCACCAGGTAAGTGCTCATCTTTACGGTCGTGTCGAAGTGATCCTCAAGCAAACCGCCTGGCAACTCCACTGTTTTAACCTGCGAGTAGAAAAAAATAAAATAAATCTCTGCTTTTATTTTACAGTCGGTCATGATGCAGACACAAAACTTCATTCATTTTCTTTGCAACCTTTCTAACTTTTTTAATAAGTAAAAATCTGAAAAGTGTGACATGTATTTGTATTTGGCCACCTGGAGTCAATACTTATTCACATCTAAACAACTCAATTATATCTCTGGCTGTATGTTATGATTTAACGTCCTGCTGATAGCTGGACCTCCATCCCCATTGGCAGGACTCCATCAATCTTCCAGTTAACTCTGAAAAACGTCACTGCTGCTGCTGAAGCAAGCCTCCAGTATGACGTTGCCACATGTCTTAGTGACCAAATGAATTTGGTCTTGTCTTTCATTTTGTTTCTTGCCCATGTTGCTTACGGAAATCTGAAAATTAAGACTTCTTAAAGATTTTTCTTTTTTAAACAACAATTTTCTTGTCATACTCACCTTGGGCATGTTGGAAATGGCAATGTGGCGTGGCTCGCGGATGATCCGTATGGTGAAGTTGGCTTTGAAGGCAGGCTCATCAAAACAGGGGAAGGCTCCACGAGCGAAGGTCGCCTCAAACTGCGTAGACGCTATGGCCCTGAGAGACAGAAGGACAACTTTTTTATTTTCAATTTCAAGAGTTTTATTCAAAGATTGTGGGAAGAGCCGACTGGAAGTGTCGGTAACGGATGGAGATCATATTTGGTGACCTTACCGGACCTCCCCGCTGCTCGTACGGTAGCTGCCTTTGTAGAAGCCATGAAAGCTGTCAGATAAGTTTGCAGCAAACTCCAGCTGGACCTCATACTTCCTGCCCTTGGTCAGAACTGATTCGGACAGCAGAGCAAGCTGATGGAATCGAGGGTACTCCAGCACCCGTAGAGGCCGGACGCCCTCAGGGGCCAGGAGAACCACGTTGGATATGTGCATTTGCTTGGCATGGAGGACAACGGCGCTGGTGTCTTCTTTCACATCCAGACTGATGCGAACCACCCCGGTGAAGTCCAGGGAGGTGAGGTTTGGGTGTATGGTCAGATCATAGTGCAAGGGACTGATGGTTACGGGAAGCCTCATGCGGTCCCAGGGGAAAGGTTCGCCGTTGGTGGCTACAGGAAGCTGCTTGGCTTGATCCTGATTTGGGATTTGAGCTCCAGATGAGGGATGAATAGAAAAAACAAAGAGCACCAGCAGGAGGGGGAACATGGTGGCGAGGACAACAGGAAATCCTTTCACCTAGAATATTATTAAAAAGAGCAAACATGCAGAATTTAGTTTAGACTCGTAATTATTTCACAAAGTAAATGACCACAGTTGAGCAGTTGAATCAAGTAATTGCAACACAAACACATTCACGGACAAGAAGCAGGGAAGACATGAGCGCAACAGTTTCGATTTTACCAAAACCTTCATTCATTTGTAAACGCCAAACAACTAGAAGAATAGACATTTCACATAAAGCAAGGACTTGTACGACCTTACAGCTCCAATAATGATCTATATTAAATTAAAAAATGCAACATTCTCCCACCTTACCGTTTCGTCTCCTCGCAGTTTGTCAAGAGTGAAAGTGAAACAAAAGCTGGAGGAGGAGGGCAGGAAACGGAGGAGAGCTGTCAGCAGTTCGTTCCGTGTCACAAACTAACAAGCATCCTCGGTTTTTAAGATGTAACGCTTTCCCACCTCGGTAATTCAAACCAACACAGCCCAGAAGCTCCGGGGCATGAAAACAACCCGCCTGGTTTTATCCCAATAAAACCTTCACAGTAAATAAATGTTGGCTAAAACTGAATCATTGCATTAAAGTCCCTAATGGTACCAAAGGAAACACGAGCATAGTTTTCACAGGGACACTGTAGGAAAGGACCAGGAAGTCCAACGTATCTGTGACTAAACTAATTCAGGGCACCAGAGGGAGACATTGCTTAATTTTAAAATGAGTCGCGCAAATTTCTCTTGCCAGAAATAAAATCTAGAAGTAAGTAAAAACTAAAAAGTATCTTATAACTTAAAACCATTTAAATATGACTAAAGACACTTGATATTCAGTGGAATGAGGAAACTTGTATTAATTCCTTATGTAATTTAGCAGAACTCCAAATCAGTCAGTCAATGCACCATTTTTTAGAAGGACAAATCAAGTCCATTACTTATTTCTACAGGAGACATTTTAGGGGACATGGCAGGTTGTACAATGTTCTAAAACTTGCAGACCATAGAGCTGATAATAAAATAAACATCATGAAACAGTATGTTATTATCTCAGAATAACTGATTCATAATAAACTAAATAGAAAGAAAAAGCAACTCTTGCAAGTGGATTTAAATCAAGTATTATGTTTACAGTGTGTTACTAGAGTATTAGGTTTATGAGGAATGCCTGGATTGTATTATTAAAATCCCTAAATACTATAAAAATACCCTTTTTAAAATAAAGCAAAAATACTTCATTGCAACCTGTCCTGAGTCACCATTGAAATGTAGTTTTCAAAAGTCCAGCAGGTGGCAGTATATTTACATGTGAGGTGGTTTGCCAACCGTCAACAACAAACGAAGAAGACGTCAACCGAAGGATATTCCGAGAGGGTTAATATGAAATAAAACAATACATTTAGGAGGTTTTTGACTTTAACTTTCAATAATTGCTGGGATTATTGCACAGCGACTAAATGGGTGCATATTATTGCGCCATATGTAATCAGTCAACATTCTGCGGGAAGAAGAAACACATCTTTGGAAAAAATCACCAAAGCAGACTCAGGGTGGTTCTACTTAAATTCACTGAAAAGGTGAGGAGCTTAAATTAGCACAGTTTGTGCAAAAAATGTTGTTTGCAATGTGTTGCGTGTTTTTCTATCCTTTTGCGTCTCCGAATACTATAATAATAATGCTGTGAAATGCCGGACCAGTTGCTAATGATGTTAGCTGCTAACCGTGGGATTGTTTGCTATCTTTTCGCCTTTTCTCCTCTACGTCTGCGACAAGTTTCAGCTGTAATTTAACAGTCGTCCCCAAATGTGTCCTTACATTCAACACAGTGAACTATATAATTAGTAATGGAGCTATGACGCAGTTGGTACTGCTCTTGCAGCAAGAAGGTTCTGGGTTCGATTCCCAGCCTGGGTCTTTCTGCATGGAGTTTGCATGTTCTCCCTGTGCATGGTGGGTTTTCTCCGGGTACTCCAGTTTCCTCCCACAGTCCAAAAACATGACTGTCAGGTTAATTGGCCTCTCCAAATTG
>CAEGAF010034523.1:0-37880 GCA_903067075.1 Micropoecilia bifurca | reverse complement strand
CCTTTTTAACACCACATTATGTTTTGTGATCAACACTACACTGGTGTTACTTTTAATATATTTTAACACCAGCACCGCTGTAATGCTAATGTGACTCTGTAGTGTTGAATTTAACACCAGCTGACTTGGACACGTATAGACACTTCTGGGTGTTAATTCAACACTGGCATTTTTACTGTGTACATAAGACGTATTATTAGACGTAACCATGTGATATTTATGTGATATTTAAACTTCAAACTTAATATTATATAATTGAAATACTTCAAGTAGTTTGTTGTGTCTCCTGTCACTCCTGTCTCTCCAGCATGGTGGATTACAGTGTTTCAAATGGACCTGGATCCCTGTTCTCATTTGAACCCGAGGACGTGGCTCTGATATCCCTCCTGGAATGCCCCTTGTGCTTTGAGCGGCTGGATGCTTCTGCCAAGGTGCTGCCCTGCCAGCACACCTTCTGCCTGTCCTGTCTGCAGAGGCATGGGGTGGCGCAGTCCCAGCTGTTCTGCCCGGAGTGTGGAGCTCCCGTCCCTGTCAGGACAGTGGAGGAGCTCCCCGAAAACCTGCTGCTCGTCCGGCTCCTGGAGGGGCTTCAGGGCCTGTCCGGACCTGGAAAAAGCCCAAACAGGGTCCGGTATGCATTGCCAGTAGATAAGGGCAGCTTGGAGGATCAGCAGCAGGAGAGTCAACGCAGAGAGAGGCAAGGGTACAGTGAGGTCAGTGCGTGACTCCAGTCAATATGCTGTACATTTCTTTTGGGGCCTTTTTATTATTATTATTATTATTATTATTATTATTATTATTATTATTATTATTATTATTATTTGAACCATTATGCCATTAAAAGATGAGGTGTTACAGAAAGTATGTGAATCACAACGTTGTTCACAACTGCTGAAACTTGAACAACATTGTGCAAACCTTAGGTGTGGCTTGGTGGTAGCATAGACACATTAGTGGCTGTGCCTGTTGTGTCTGTTTTCTACTGTGAGTAAAAAAACGACGCTACCTTTGTTCATCATCTTCAATATCCTGTCTGGAATGATCCCTCCGGAGCAAAGGTTCTCAAACATTTTATTACAAGTAACACGTTAGTAACTACAAAGTTTTGTAAATATACTGACACATTTAAAACAGTTTTGAAACAGGAATTGGACTTTTAAAGTGAGATTTATTTATAAAATGTCTTTGAAAAATGGTAAAAATTAACATAATACGGACATATATAATGAGAAGACAAAACATGGCTCAACAACTTTGTGCCGTTGCTCCTACTAGATAAAACAATGTAATATAAGTTGGTTTAATTGTAAAACCAAAATGTAATCCCTATTTTAAGGACACAGAGCAAAATATGCATTTGTCAATGGAAATGTCCTTTTTTTGTTTTTTTAAAAAAATGAGGAACAAATCATGTAGTTTGTAACAACACAGAATTCAAACAGTGTAATATTGCATTAAATATGTTTTAACGTCTTTTGTTTTTGTTTTAACACCTTAAAAAAAGCTGTTAAAGTCACATTTTTTATTACCTTTACTCTTAAAAATACCACTTAGTTTTTATTTACTTTATTTTTTCCCCCCAAAGATATTAAGACCAACTAATAACTCTGGCGCTAAAGATCTACATGCGGCTGCGGAGCGCTCAATAGTTTCAGTAAAAAGACATTTAATAAAACATAAAAGTTGAGTTTGGCATCATAGCATGGTAAAAACTTGTAACATTTTTAATGATAATGCAGTATTGCAGTTTAATTGGTAATATTTCCTCACAGTACAGTGATACATTTTGAAAGTTAGGCTGTTTCAGTGCACACAGCAAAAAATAAAAATCTCCTTGCTGTTACTTGTCCAGTGACAAGGTTCCAGTGACAATATTTTTATGGTGCGTTTCATCTTTTATGCACATTACAGCCTAAAATGGTTGAATTAATTCTGTAATAGTCACACCAGAGCATAATCTGACTCATTAAAAAGGCATTCCCTGCTCCGTTTGGCCTGCAGCAAGGTGGTCCGCTCAGACCTGTGTGTGGATGCTGCTGCCGTTCCTCAGGTGCATGTTACCTCAGAGCTGAGGGTTCACTTCCCTCATGACAAAGAGCCGAACACAAACCCCTGCACGTCCCCCGAGTCCTGTTCTCAAACACGAGTCTCCACTGAGAAAGCCAGTGCAGTGCACAGGCTCAAAGTGCTCATAAGTTATTGAAAAACTCTAAAAGGAATGGATTGATACAGCAAGACTGGGTCAGATGAACTGTGATTCAATCATGACATATCAAATTTCAACTCCTGACGGAGCACTTTCTGACATGCAACACCTGCAGCCTGATTTGTTTTAATGCTTTTGAAAAATAATGAATTTTTAAACATTTTAGAATCAAAATTCCACATTATTTATACCTGGCATTCTGTGAACATACTAAGCAGACTTGTGATTGAGGTGCATTTTTTGCTTGAAAGTCACCTTATTGTGATAAAGTATTGTGACAAAGGAGGAAAAAAAACTAACTTTCTCCCATTTGCTCTGGCTACTAGATGGGGGTTTACTTCCAACTCCCCATCATGAGTTCAGTCAGAGTTGAAAAGACGCTGCTCAGTTCAGGTTATTGAATCTGGGGTCATTTTACAGTTTAGACATGAAGGTATCATTTTACATCACGTTGTTTAATTATGGCAGTAGTGGTAATATAGTATAATAACGTAATGTTATTATGATATATTATTATCATTATTATTGCGTTTTATAATATTAACAATAATAATAATGATATTCCCACACAAAGAACATAACTTTCAGTCAGTTTGATGTTTTTAGGCTTGGTGTTTATTTTACAATAAGTGATTGCTGTTGTTGATTAGCTACCGCTGCTATTAGCTGTGCTAACAGAGTGGTGGTTGATTATCTTTTAAACACCTGCTCTGCTGGTGATCTGTCAGAGTTGGTGTTTAAATCACCTTTTTTATATTTTAACTGAACCGAACACACAGAATTCCACACCACATCTACATGTTAAGGTCGTCATAGTCAAGCTAGCATAACTGAGCTACTTCCCTCTCTGTGTTTTTCTTAATTAACTTTTTCCTGACCTGTTTCTCTAAGACAGCTATGTACTTCATTAAAGCTCTGCATGTCTTATAATATATTTGTATAATATATTAAAATGCAGTTATTTTGTCACTTAATTTTAAATAAGCACTTTATAGAATTTTAAAAAGTTTGCGTAAGGGAAGCGCAATTCAGCAATCTTTGATCATAACAGAGTCGTCAAAACATCGCTCATTTACTTTGTGGTTTCATGTTGTCCAACCTTTACCGACAAGACACTTTTCTTACAGACAAATTCAGTGTGCAAGGTCTTTAAAAGCAATGCTGTCACAGGAATCCGCTGATGTCTGACTCTCTCCTGCTGCTCAGGCGGCCTTCAGATCGTCAGCAAACAACCACCGGGCTGACGTGTCGGGGGAGCTGGTCTTCACACCTTCTAGCAGTGTCCCTCCCAGCCACAAAGCAGCGGACAAGCGGTACTATGAAAACAGCAACGACAGCGGCAGAGCGTCTCTCGGCGCGCTGCAGGCGGGCAGCCAGACGCCTCAGCTGCAGTCCCTGCAGCTGGACCAGCCGCAGCCTCTCTGCAGGGCGCTCTGTGACTTCAGCCCAGAAGAGATGGATGTGGAAGACAGCAAATATTATCTCAGTTTCCTCAAGGTCTGCCACTTAACACGACACGAACACAGCAGGGAAGGCTCATGTTCATCGCCTCCGGTTGTCAGTGTGCGTAGAGTGGAGCTTTCCTGTGTCTAACGGCCTCATTGACCAGCTTACCACCAGCGTTCAAAATGCTTTTGTCATCCGATGTGCAGCATCACCAAATAGGGAAAAGATGTACTCACTCGTAAATGTAAAAGACTGCACAAATAGTAGATTTTAAAGTCTTTAATCTTTTGTCTTTTTACAGTTTTTGAGAAGTTTATTTTCATTAATATTTAGGAAAATCTTAACATCTGTTTTCTCAGATTTAGTGGTCAAAATGGCGCTAGGCTAGCTTAGATTTCACACAAAAAAGAAAAGAAACTTTGGACAATTTAAAGTGTCTTTTTTAATAACTTCTTCTCATCAGGCTTTACTTTGCTGGTTCTAAAAATAGCCAGATGTGTAGTATCCGCTGATCAGATACAGATTGAATTTTTGAGCTTCTAACCGGGCGGTCAAGCGTCGGCACCGATCAGGCTGAAAATTGTCCTCTCCAGATCAGCAGCTGATTCATTTGCGCCTCTTTCATGATTTTTTTTACTCAAGGTCAGTAATAATGAGGATTGGCTGGAAAACCTATAAAGAGTCAGCAGTTTTGAAGATAACTGTCTCATGACCTCAGCATATTTAGTCTCCCTAACAACGTGCGATCCTGAATGCATCGCACAGTAAGTTCATGGTGGAACCGTTACGTAACGGTCACTGTGTTTTGTTCGCTCGCCTGTTTCTCACAGAGGGAAAACCGAGACTTATGGAGCTGAGGGCACCGACCTCTGCTGCACTGGTCGTTACTTACCCTGAGGCATCTCTGAGTCTGTTATATAAGGGCCTCGGTTTCTTGCGCGCTCTCCATTAAAGCACACTTGAGCTGGCCTTTCTCTTTAATGGACGTGGTCAAATGTCTTTTTCCTTTTCTTTTTTTTTTTTTAAGAGATTGGCCACAGAAAGCACCAGGCCTGCAGACACAAAGCGAGCTGATGTCACGTACGGCAGCAGAAACACAGGACTCTGAGGGTTTCTGGGCAGAGTGCTCAGTCTCTGGGACGAGCTCCGTCTTGTTACCAACCACCTGATGTTTTCCCGCCGCTCTCTACGTGTCTCTCACTTACTTCCGATCTTTGCAGGGAGACATCCTGACCGCCGTCAGGCGAGTGGACGAGGCCTGGGTCGAGGCAAAGCTGGGGGAGAAAGTTGGGCTTTGTCCCAGACAGTTTGTGGAGGTGAGCTTCTTTTGTTTTGTTTATTTCCCCCTCGCTCTACTTTTCGACTGTTTTAAGGTGCTTGGCTCTCGACGGTGAAAAATAAAAACACGTCCCAGATGTGATTGGGTACAGCTCAGCGGCCGGATGCTGCCTTGTTTTTCAGTTAAACGGTTGATTCATCGGTAAAGGTCACTGTTATGCTGCGAAGCGCTGAGGCAGAGGGCTCGTCTGTGAAGCTGTGCTGTGTCTGCAGCTGCTCATTAGCGTGTGACTGTGTGCTTTACTCAGGTTTGCTGGGCTTGCTCAGCTTGCTGGCTGTCATTTGTTTTCCTCTGTGCTTTCTGCCTTAAGGAATTAACTTCATCCATGCTGGAAAGAAAAACAACACAAAACATTGCATTTGCTCCTATGGCTCCTGGTTAGATTTTCTCCAAAAAGTCTCCTTATGCACCTGTTTTTGTCCCCCACGTCCTCGCCTCCTCCTCCTTTTTCATCCATCTTAGCCTCTGCTTGTACTTTTCTCCTCACCAAGCCTGTCTCTCCTCTCGTCATGCACCCAGGCGTGAAGACACGGTAATGCTTTCTCTGCCTGGGTGACATAACAGCACATCACAGTGCCGAGGGAGCAGCATCAACCCTGCTCTGCCTGTCTGCCTGTCTGTCTGTCTGTCTGCTCCTTTCTCAGCATCACTCAGCCCTTCTTGGCTGATTGGCTCGTACTTACCCTGTCTGCCTGCCAGCCTGCCCAACAAGTTGTAAGGGAGAACCGAGTTTCTGATAAGTAGGTGTGTTTAAACAGCCGCTTCGCCGATCAGTGGGAGCAGAAGGTTGTCAGGCGCTAGCAGCGTGTAGGAGAGGATGTTGCATGAATTCGTCCTGATTTTTAGTTAACGCTTCTCTGACTCTTTCAGCCAAACTCCGCAGCAGCCAAGCTGCTTAAAGGAAAGGGCCGGAGCGGGAGTGACTCAGCAGAACCTCACCATCAGTCCAGCAGCGGGGGCAAAGACAAGGCCGCTGACGCACCCAGCCGCTCTGCCCGTTACGGAGTCCCTCAGGTCCAAACCAAGACCCCCGTCATCAATGCTTTGCGGAAGCAGCCCACAGCCAGCTCCTTCCAGCCGCCCGCCAACATCAGCTCCGTCCCTCAGGGCCAGCCGCAGCACTTCTCGGCGGCTCGCAGCCAGTCCTACCCTCGCAGAGTGAACTCTCGGCGAAACAGCCGGCGCTCTGACTCCCACAGGCACCTGTTACAGGTGAGTCGAACTCTGCAAGCTCTTCACCTTTCCCTTTCGTTGTGCTCGCGTCGCAGTTGAGCTAAGTCGTATTGGACTTTGTTTTTCTTGTCAGGGATTTTATCCGAACAGAAAACGTGTGGTGGGCAAAAAGCGTGCGGCCGATTTTCAGTGGGATGATAGAGATGTTTTGCTCGAGTCACAAAAAAAAAAAAAAGATGAAGTTGACCTCAGGAATGCAGGGAGGGAGGTAATAACACCGAGCTCAAGGAGCGGATAAGAAAGGGGGCGTTTGCCCATGCATTGGCCAGGGTTTGGTTAAGAGGCTCTTAAGAGGACACAGATGTGGAAAAGAGCAAGATAAGAAAGATGAGAATGGGTTGTAACTTTGAAAAGGTCTTTAATCATCTGAGTCCAGGGGGAGAGTCCAGGCTGAATTCCAGCCAAATAGGGAATATGTAAGCGTGTGTCCTTTTTTCTGCCTTTAACTCAAGCAGAGTCTTGCACAAATTGAGACATTTGATACATGATAAAACAATTTTACTGCATTTTATACATAATGCATTTTATTCTTATCTATAAGAATAAAATGTTTTCTTAATAAATTAAAACAATAGCTTAAAACTAACCACAGTTAGAGAGCATCTCTAAAAGTTCAGTTTTTGCGTCACACTGTAATTTATTTAAAGAGATACCTCATGACACAGGTATCTGTGGAAATAAATACTAACTAAAACTAGTCACAGCTTATTTACAGAAAATACTAAAGCTCACACAATTATTTTTGCATACTTCAAATTGTACAATACTATCAGACTAAATATTTTCCTTAATTTTGTTTCCAAAATTGTGTAAAAGAAGAAAAAAACATTCCAGACCTCCCACATTCTCATTTCATTTTAAAATCTTGAACAAACTGAGAAAAACTAAATTTGTCTGAATAACTAGGTTAAATTTGACAAAATGTGTCTGACAACATGAAGTTGACTAAAAGTTGTCAAAAACAACTGATTTGAAGGAGTTTATGACCAGATTAGAAACAAAAAGTTGATTTAATTTGAGAAGGGTTTCAAAGTCATTTGTAAACCTTAACCTTGTTAACCTTCTAAAATTGACCTAACCCTGGCCCTACCAAAAACACTCCTACCTCGAGAGAAAATTCTCAAATCTAAGACTACATTAGCGACTCAACCAGGAAGTCACAAAATAACCAAGACGATAAATACTGCAGGCGTCACTTGGCTCAGTTAAGGTGAGAGTTCATGAGTTAACAATCAGAGTATGCAGGAAAAAGTGAATTACATTAGAAGTTATTCATCATATTATCGCATGTTCTGTTGTGCAGTGAAACCAAGCTAACATTTTATCAATATAACCTCATATTGATACCTCAGACATGGTGGTGTGGTAGTGTGATTATCTTGGGTTGCCTTGTTTCGTTTTACTCAGTTGATCTTGATCTAAAGTGAAATACAGTATTTTTTTTTCCCTCCGATGTAAATTTTAAAATGAATTTAAAATTTTTCAACTTAATATTTCAGAAGACAAAAGAGCTCTTAATTGAATGTTAATTGTTCATGGTAAAAATGTATTTTCATTGTCGACTTCAAACAGCTTTTCTGTCACGATCAGTTATTAATTATTCAGAGTAGCAGCAGAAGCAACATCAGAACAACAGAGCAGTCAGTGTCACACTGGTTTACAGATAATACTTCAAAACCTGACCTCATAACAGAGTTCATTTTTAGACTCTTTAGCATCTTCATATAGATGGCTCCAAAAATAATCTGATTCCTGCTGCCGTTTTGTTTCTCTTTCTTCTACATCTCCGTAGATAGACTCTGATTTATTTAACTGCCACCGAGTTACAGTTACTGATTAAGTTTTTGCTTGTATACAAAATGTCAAATAATTAATAGCATTTCAAATGAAATGCTGCATTTAAGTTTTTACAATCTTAAGGAATAATAAAGGAGAATATCCATTTAGTAGATCATCAAGGCGTTTACACCGACTGCGGCGGTTGCACTGAAACCTGAAAAGCCTTGATAATATAATCTGCTGGTCCGCCCCCTCACATAATAGTTTCCCTTGAATTACCTCAAATTTCAGAGCGTTAACCTGCAATTACATGTGTCAGCGCATAAAAAAATATATATATATGGAAAAAAATATCTAATTTGTGCTGAAGAAACCAGGAGGGGAAGGAAGTGGAGGACACCTGAGAAGAGTGATAAGAAATAGGGGAAATGGGATAGGTTAGGCAGGAAGAGGGGGAAAAATGTGAGAGGAAATACTTGTAAAGAAAGATGTTTTTGAGCTGGGAAGAAAAGCAACCCACAAAAAGGCAAGAGGGAGAAGGAAGGAGGTGGACAAACGAGAGAATGATGTGGAGAGTGGGAGGCTTAGAGTGTCCCTCAGTGTGTCTGCTTATTCCGCTCATGCTGCTGCTCCTGATGATGATGATGATGATGATGATGATGATGATGATGATGATGATGATGATGATGATGATGATGATGAGTCACTTGTGAAGTTGGTTACATAACAGACCACACTACCCTCCTTCCTCTTCACGAAGCAGGTAACACCTTTGCATCAGTCGTCCATAATGGCCAACAGGCCTCAGCGTCTCGGTTAGGGCCGGGTCCCTGAAGCCGTTGGGTGGCCTGGGTCCGCCCAGGCCACCCGAGCCCAGCTGGGGCGGGGGTTACTCCGTAAAGCTCACAGGCTCCTCTTACCTCAGGTTCTGCTCTCTGAGAGAGCGGCAGCATCCCTCCCACTGCCAGAGAAATGATGGTCATCGTTGTGAATATCGGCATGGTTACGTAGGAGCAGAATTTAGGATATAGATAGAAAAGCTAAAACAAAATCAATATAAGATCAGGCATCCCATTTCACAGCAGAATCACTGCTTACATTTAGCACAAAAGTATTTTAATCCCTACCAGATGAACTTGTCCACACATTCTCAACGGGACTTTTTGTTTTTAATGTCATATGTATTTATAACAGGGGAATTTAATTTTTTTTCCAACAAATTTATCTGAGGAAGGGACTTTTATTTTCTGATGAGACATAAGCGCCAACTCAGTTTTTCCAGTTCTTGTTGGTGTTTGCGAAAACTTTTGAACTTCAGCTGCCAAAATGGCAGATGTGGGAGTGTGTCAAGCAGGACATTTCTGAAACATGCATGACAATGTATTGCATTTGTAACTATTTAATAGTGGGGGTGTTTGCACTAGAACAGGGGACAGTCCTAAATATATAATGAACATGTAGGTCCTCAGATATTTGCTACTGAAATTTCTCCAAATAATCCTCCTTAAATGCAGATGCACACTATTTATTTTTGGAGCAGCACCTTCTGTTTTGAATGTGATTCCCCAAATTATCAAAAACTCCCACAAATTCAAATGACTCCCCAAATGTAAGTTTGTAAAGTTAAAATGAACTCTTACATGGATGTTGTTTGACTTACTACGAACCTTCTGCTGCACGCAGCTCTGAAACACGTTTGTATTTCATTGTGTGCGGATCAGTAATTGCTGGTTCAGCTAAGCAAACAGAGCTTTGCTCCCACTTCAACGCCACAATCCGCTCAGCTTGGATGCGGCGCAATGTGCCGTGTCAGCTGATGGAAATAGAGAGACGTTTCGATGAAAGCAAAACCATGGAAACAGGTTTAAATCCTAAATGGGGTAGCGCTCATTTGTCAGCAAAAGCCTCTGCGCTTGGACTTACTAGACAGATGCAGACTTCGGTCACCGAGCCGTATGACACATGCAACATTTGTGGTGCAGAGAGTTTTTTTCATCGCACGTGCGACTCTTTTGTCGAACAGGTTAGTCGACATGTCCAACGAGTTTACATTTTTTTTGTCTGGCACCATAAAATGCTTCATTATTGTCAGACGTGTTTTCACAAATACTGCTTCTTGTGTTCAAATAACATTCAGATATTCTGACAACATTTCAAAAGACATCACACTCTGTCGGTGGTGGTAGTGTGATGGGATGCTTGGTTACTTTAAGGTCCCATTTGAGTTGCTCCAGTTGATGAAACCGTATATTTGGCTTTCTAGGAGGAAATCCTGATGGCGATCGTTCAGCCACTAGTTTCTGATACAAAGCACACCAGCGAGACAGCAAGCGACTGACTTAAACATTATTTGAATTTAGGGATTTGAGGGGACTTTGTCAAATTTGAACTTACATCCGATGGAAATGTTTTGTCGTGACCCGTGGCAGACTGAGCACGCACATTGTGACTGAATTAAAACAGTTCTGCACCGAGTCCCTCTCCACATTAATGTAAATGACTCAGAGTATTATCACTCAACGAAAGTGTCTACATCACACCTCACAAACCACTTGTGAGCACTAAAAAGCTAGACTCTTCATTACTCTCCCATGCAAACCATAGAGAGGTTTCAGTCATTCCTTGATGACATTTGATGTCACCCCCAATGTTTCATCACATCCTCTGCACCAAGTGACAGCGGTTATAGTCTGAATCATATAATGATTCAGACTATAAGATTTTTTTTCTCTTCTCTTTATTGCCGTGACGAAATGTGTGTCTGTGGCTGTCTCCATTCTAAACAAAACTTACCCTGATCCAGTTTTGTTTAGACTGAAGCAGGGTGGGTCTATTTTGGGATTGGTTTTTACAACTGCCTGGGATTTTATTATAGATGCCCATTTATTATAGATATACCGATTATCTATACTGCACTTGAATTCAAAGTACTCACCTTAAGCTCATCAGCAGATGAGCTATACTTAGTTTTTATGGGAAGCTCATTCATACACAATGTTACTGTGTTGTGACAGCTAGTCTTGAGGGTAAACAGGCCCTGCTTCTGCTGGTAAAAGACATCCCCACAGCATGATGCTGCTGCCACCGTCGTCCTCTACGGAGATAATGTCTTTTAGACTATAAGTCAAACCTTTATTGCATGGTTTGGATATGTGGATATGAGATAGTTTGTTTTGAGGGGTTTCAAATAGAAATTGGGATGAAATAGTCAACTTAGATTTTGAGAACAGTTGGTTTTGTCCTTAATAATTACTGAACATTCACTATTAATTTGTGTTTCTGTAAAAGCAGTTCTTATGATAACTTGGTTCATATTGTGTTATCTTCTACATTTCTTTTAAAATGCTTGCTGTATTCAGTTAATAAGTGTGCAGTCTGGTTACAAACATTTTTTTTGGACTTTTATTTTTCATTCGTCTCATCGAGACATGTGGTGTTGTTTTCAAGAGCAATCGGTTTTAAACTACCACACAAGTTAACAATACACTAGTACAAACTCTGCAACAAATTAACAGGAAATAAAATGCAAGATGGGAGCAATAGGGATCGGCCACGCAGTGATTCTTTCACCATTAAGACCTCTAGTTTTGACATCTTTGTTGTTGGTTTCAAAATATCGTGCTGCGTTTATGATGGGACACATTTAAGAAAAAATATTTATCCCTTGATAAAATATTAAATACATTTCTACATTCAAGCTGGCAGTAAACTTGGAGGCGATTATAAATCAAAGTTCTGACGATTAAAGACTTTAAACAAAGTGGTGGTAGAACATTATTCACTTATTAGAACAGCATGTGTCTTAATGGCAGTTTGTTCGGACGAGCCAAAGACAAAAGGCCGCTCTGTTCAGCTTAAGTGCTCACAGAACATATTGAACAAACCCTTATTACGTGTCTATCCTAGTGACGCACCCTCACAAAGATTTATTATTTCAGCCGCGAGGAGCCGAGGGTTCAGCAAATTCAAAACAGCTTTGATTTTTGCTGTGCCAAAGTGAAACACAGTACGATTTGAGGCAGTTTTGGAGAAGATTGTAACATAAGTTACAGAAATAAACATCCTGAAGAATAACCTTAACCCCATGTAGTCCTTACCACAACCTCCTTTCAGCTTAATCTGAGGTCCAACTTAAACTAAAAAGGTTCTCCAAAGGATAAATTGATTAACGCTTGTTACATGTCATGTAATAAAGAATTAAGCCATCAGTGTTAAAACTTGGTGGATTGTAACTGATATTTTTTATTTATTTACTTTTTTTTTTTTTTACAAAGGCTGGGTCAGATCAATTTTTGGGGGGGTTAGTCAAATTAATTATAGAACATTTATTGTCTCTTTTGATGACAATAAATATAATTTATTATTGTCATCAATAACAATGACAATGAAGGAGATAAACACGTTCTCCTTCATTCCACAAGTATTTTTTAAAGCAATTAAACCAACCAAGTTAATAATAGAACCAACAGTGACATGCGATAAGTTAACAGATCATCTTGACCGAATTAAAATAACTGAATTTACAATTTTTACGTTGAAAGTAATTCAGGTCTAGTTTTTATTAAAGTGTTACCTGCACATATAAAAAGATATGATTTAACAAACCTTAACCCCATGTAGTCCTGGCCAAATGTTTCTACAGACTCATTTAAATGTCACCTGAAAAGTTGTCATTTGAGTCGGACCTGCGGTCGGTAAGATTTTGGAACAACCCAAACGTTCTCACAATTAAAAACTTGGGCGCTTCGCTGAGCAGCCTGGTTAATACAAATCAAGCGGTTTGAGTAAATATGACCAGTTTTAGCTGAAATAGTGGCTGAATAAACAGTCAGATTTTTAATTGTCACTACAGTGAGCTTATGCTTGATGAACAATTGCTTAAGGTTCATTTAACCACATATTAAAATGTGTCTGAACTTGTATGTATAATTTTGCATGATTCACTTAAAAACCCAAAACAGTAAAACATTTATGCCGACGGTGACGCTATCCAAAGTTTTAGTGTGAACAAGATGAATATTGATATCCTCACACTCTCAAAGCGCCTTATGTTTGCTTAAGCCTTTAAGCACAGAGAGAAAAAAAACTGAACAATTTGGAAGGAATTTAAATAATTCAAGAGGTGATAAAAGTATTTTGTTGTTGTTGTTGCATAATGTTGCAGAAGAGTTTTTGCACAGGAGTTTTGCATAATTGTAAGAAACTGTGTAAATGAAATGAAACCGCTGCCTTAGAAAGGATATGAAAACTCAAACTTGTCAGGTCCTACGATAATGATCATGATTGTTTTTGGTGTAAATATAATGTGTGATAATGTGTATGGAGTATGTGTATGTATCTTGTCTTTCTCTTGCAGCTCGGCCATTTCTCGTTACTTGTTTAATTATTATTATTTAATGAAATTATTTGAACTGCTTAAGTGTCCAGTCCTGGAAGCTTGCTTCCACAGCTTAATAATTTTGGTCTTTGTGCTTTTAAGTTTTAATGTGAATGGAGAGCAGGATGAGAGCTGCATTTAGGAAACAAAAATGCCCACAGGCCAGCAGTGACGCTTTAAGTAGAAGATGAGTGGGGGGAGGCTATAAATAGTACCAAATATCTGATATGACAAAAGATAAAGGGCAGCACAAAAGTTTCTCCACCCCCTTTGTAGTGACTGTATTCAAATTATGAGAGCAGGAGACAATGGCAGAAGGAACAGCAGAAACACATCTAGTCAAAGCCTCGTTAAGACCATCATCAGTCCTCTAACAAGAGGGATTAAAAGCTCTGAACTGGATCTTTAACGGCTGGCCGGCTCGCCTCCGTGTCACTCCCTGTCATTCACCGACGGCGTCATTGCTGACTCACAGCTGGCTGACATCTAGCCTGGAAAAAGTTTCCCAGCTTCTCAGCCTTACACAGAGAAACTGTTCGTAGGGTTAACCGTTCTAAGCAAGCTTTTGTTCATTTATATTTCATGGTGTATTCTACACAGCTTTATGCATGTGCATCATTATTGCATCAGCAATTTGAAAGTGAAAGGTTTTTAGCACTTCAAAGAGTAAATCATCGAATTGTAAACGCTACGCAGACGGATGAGCTGAGCAATTATGATGCTAGCCGTTTGCAACACAGTTTATTTTTGTCCACTTAAAAGTTATGTGCTGTTGCTTTCAAAATGTCTGATCACAGGCTTGTGCAGCTGTAAAAGATTATGAGGAGAGATGATGAACAAAACCTCGTTAGGAAAATTATGCTTTTTGTTGGGATTGTTAGGCTTTATGAGAAGTCTCGCAATCTTATTTCTTGTTTAAAGTAATTAACTCTGCAAAAGCTTTTTTATAGCTAAGCAAAGTACTTCTGTTATTATACAAAATAGATATTGTTTGTTTGCACCAGACACTTTTATGACTTGTGTTGTGTCATAAAAGCTTTTTTATAAAGTCTGCAATAGAGAGGAAACAGATTAACCATTACAACCATTTTGGTTAACAACATGGCAAAAAAAAATTTAATATATGTATTAAATGCTGGTTTGACTAAAGTTAAATTAAGCTAAGTGCTTTGTTGCTCCGTGGTGGAAAAGAAAGACGACTATTATCAGATTATTTTTCAAAGTTTCTGTTTTATGCATAACTTTTTGAGCTTCATAAATACATTCACAGAAAAACAGAGTAAATTCTTGCAGTTACCAAATCAGGTTGAGATCTGAAGTTTTTAAACTTTAGATCTGTGATTTTCCTTCTTCATCTGCCAGTTTTTGCTCAGGCTGAAGCCGACAGACAGGCTGGTCAACAGAGGAGTTTCACGGTTGATCAGGGACTGCAAAACGAACCCAAAGCTTCATCTCTTTACCACTATGCTACCAGATCCTCAGACTAACTAGACTGCTTTTGTCTCTCTTTAATTTTACAGTGAACAACTTTCACAGTAAACCTGCTGACTGAGGTGTGCAGAGTCAGATTTTGTGCATCTTTTTGACCATGACCCCATTGTGGCTTCATGGCTTCGTGTGATTTTGTTGTTGAAGCCCATCTCAGATTTTAAGATGGATTTAAGCAGCAATACCTGAGGAATACTTTCCTTTCTAAATCCTATGGAAGCAGTCATGGTGTGCTTTGAATGCTGCTTTTCCATTTTGTGGTTATTTCTGGTTCGGTGAGTAACGAAAGTTCACAATCTGCTGTGTGAGTTGGAAACGTAGGGTAGATTTGAATCATTTTCCCTTCTGATTTAGAATCAATGTTTATTTTTGTGCTACCATTTAAGACCTTGATTTCGAAACGCTTAACTTAAATTAAATTTAAACAGTGTAGCAGAAAAGTTAATTGCGTCAGTTTTTGAACTTCCTTTCAGATAACATCATCGGCTTCCCACAGAGATGTGTAGCATGAGTACCACAAGTTTGTCTTGAGTCAAAATTCGGATTAAATTTTGGGTTAAATGAAGGTGCATCATAGATAAAATCATAGGACTTACTGGTTAAAAATAACTTCCCAGTCATGAGAGCTGTACTGAATTTGTTAAAATGCCCTGAGTGACACAAGGAGACATCAGCTGTCTAGGTCGGACAGATCAAAGAAATCAGTTGTAGGTTTTTGCACAGAAATCTCCCACTTTGATCTTTTCTGTGCTGGTGCACAAATTACCATTAACCTACACCCAGTATAAGTCACAGGGCATGTAGGATGAGGTTTAATGATGCCATTCGTACCCACCATCAGGTCTCTTGTTGACTCATGTCGTTTAAAAGGAAAAAAAAGAGACATCACATTCCCAGAAGTGCAGCTGTGCCCTCATCTCTTATACATGTGTACTTTCATAATGCGCTGTGCATCATGCTTTCAGTTTCTTATTATAATTTCAAATCGGATTGCCTTTCAGAGTGAGAAGAAAATGACCAGCGAAACCCCGTCCACAATCTCCATGGCCCTGATGAACCCCCAAATGGCCTCCTCCTCTGCAGACGGCAGAAACTCCTCCACGCAGCAGCTCTCGATCAGCGTGTGAGTCATCTTTAAAACATTGCATTATTAAGATGATAAATGCAGGATCGTGCGTGTGAGAATGAGAGTATTAAGGGTACAATGAGAAAAGCCTGAGTGAAATTTCATGGGCCGTGAACATGCGGTGACGACTTAAGCGGACTCTGGGCGTGCCCCTCCAGGTGCGCCATCCTGTACTCCTACAAACCTCGACGACCGGAGGAGCTGGAGCTAAGGAAAGGAGAGATGGTGGGCGTGTACGGGAAGTTCAAAGATGGCTGGCTGCGTGGGCTGTCGCTCCGAACGGGGAAAGTGGGCATTCTTCCTAGCAACTACATCACCCCTGTGCTCAGGTGAGAGGCTGCGTCTGTGTAAGTGCTAGGAGGCTTTCAGTCATGCATACGTTTCAGAAATGTGGTCAAACTCAATGAATCACAAAGCTCAAATAAATAAATAAATAAGAGAGACAATTTTAAGATCTCTCTAAATTATTTATAGGACTTGATGCACCGCTTATTAGCAATTTATTTAAGGCCATTGTTCCCTGTTGGAAGCAGCATTATATTGTGTATGAATTTATTTAAATAAACCTGCTTGACTGGCCTTGAGCTGCAGATGTCTGCAGGGCCTCTCTGTTGTTTCTCTGATGAATGCTTTCCTTTATCATTGTGTTAGTTTATAGGTGTTTTCCATGGGATTCATAATGTCATTGGTGCATTAAGGCTCTACAGAAAACCTAATTGAAAAGATGGCTATATTCTAAAGTTAAATTGTAATTTTGATATCCTTGTGATACATGTATTCAATTATTGTATTAGCGAATTTCAGAGCAATAAAACTGTAAAAAATACACACTTGTCATATTATGTTCTTTTTTGTTTGTTTTTTTACATAATTGAATAAAACAATGTGTTGGTCCACCACATCACATCATCACATTAAAATCACAATAAGACACAGTTTGTGGTTAAAGTGTGAAAAAAATGTGAGAACGTTCCTGAAAAGTAAAGTGCTGCTTTTAAAATGACCCGTGCTTTCTGTCACAGAACCTCAGCCAGACTTTTGGAGACCAAAGCAGCTAACGCGTCCTCGCATTACAACACAGTGTCTGGGAAGAAACCCACTGCTGCTAAAAATCCCACTGTGGTCCTTGCTCTCGACAAGGTGGGCGGTGATGGAACAAAATTCTCAACAGGACAGGTGTCATCTGTGCCAAATGGAGCGCAACACGCCGCATCCTCCGGCGGAACTGCCAAGCCGTCCTTTTATGGGACGTCTCAAGGTTGGGACACCGTGAGACGTGTTTTCAACCCCCACAGAGGTCAGTGAGAAATAAGTTTCTAACAATTGGGGCTGCTTTTTCTTGGTCCAGCGGTTGTGAAACAAAGATGGACTCTTCATGTTTTCTTTCAGCCTCACACCGTCCCTCCCATGTGTCCTCTTACAACATCCCGTCCAACTCGCAACCTTTTGCACAAGTTCAGGCGTCGGGCTACTCGCCTGCCCTGCAGAGAAAGAGAAACAGCAGCTTCCCGTTCTCCAACCCCAAACCTTACGGCTGGATGACTGAGCCAGCAGCGCTCTCTGCTGGTGCTGTCGTGAAGGACAGGGACTGTGGAGCCTCGCACGAAGCAGTATTTCAGCATCACAGGCAGCCTGCTGCAAACGCACCTCAGTCGATTTTAGTCAGACCTGACGCACAGAAAAGCAGCATAGACAAGGTAATGTCAGATTCACGTTTGCCTTCGTTTTCAAGTTCTCAGGCTTTTGGGAAGGTTGAACGTTTCTTTGCATTTTCCAAAGCCTCCAAAATCAGTTCGGTTCCTGACGGATGAAGAGTCTCCTCCTCCCAGACATCGGACCTCCTCCTGGTCGTCTGGGTCTCAGGTTCACCCAAACTGTCGTCCAGGGCCCCTGCCCTTAGAAGTGTGGGCCCCTTCTCTCACCATGGGGAGAGACGGACCGGGGATCCTCCTCAAAGACGGGAAAGGTCCGGTTCTTAGGAAGGGCTTTGAAACAGCCATTTCCGATCCAAATTCTAACCCGCAGAAACCCTTCCACTCACAGCCGTCGCTGTCAGCTTTGTCGGCTCAGTTCAGCCCCGTCAGGTAAACTTCGCTTTGGAGTCCTCACTCACCCGAGGAGAGGCGGACCTGAGCAGTCGCTCATCTAGTTTGTTTGAAATGTTTTGTTTTCCAGGCACAGAGTGACCACAACGCATTTAGCCCAGACAGACTCGGAGCTCAGTCTGCTGCAGGGAGAGGCGGTCCTCGTCCACAGACCTCGGCCTGACGGACGGGTCCTCCTCACGCAGGAGAGCAGCGGACAAACAGGCATTTTCCACAACACTATTCTCCAAGCCCTAGAGAGGCTTAGCTGACTGTGTATTAGTGCTAAATTGATGGATACTTCTGTTAAGGTTGCACTGATTGCAGTTTTCTGGCCGATTATGATCTTTAGAAAGTCCCAATTTTGGCCGAAGCCAATTTCTTTTGTCTGAGGCGTTGCTTAACATGGCATGAAAGTCGCTGAGTTGGCAGCAGTAGGGTGACTATTGTTAACTGCGCAAACGTGCAGACGTGACCTGGTGGGCCGGTCTGTCAGTCAAACCTCTCTGACAGCGGAGCAGAAGAGAACAGTGACTGATTTTAAAACCTTTGCTGACGTAGATAAGATCGGGGGATAAGATGTGTTTCACATGTAAGTATCAGCCAATCACCAGTCTCCCAGAAATAAAGAAATCGGCTCAGATAAATCAGTTGGCCGATAAATTGGCTGGCCGTTAAATTGGTGCACCCCTAAATTCTGTCATATTTGTTTGAACTGCCAAATAACTTAATAGATCAACTAAACAAAATGAGTGTTTATATCCAAAAACGAATCCTGCCACATGACAATCAAATAACAGGTTTTTACTTTGGATCTGAGTGGATGTGAGAGCGTGGGTAAAGTCTTCAGAGATGTATTTTGCATCCTACATTGTGTGCGCATGTTTGTAACACGTGGTATTATTCGAGTTTTGCACTAAAAACCCACTTCAGGTTCCTTGCTTCATCTGTTACACAATGGTGAGTGCCTTTGTCAAAACCCACTAAAACATATTATATTTGTACATACTTAGAGAGATTAGGTAAATTATCTGTACTGCTTTTGTGTTAATAAAGTATAGTTCCAGAACCTGTAACAGTTTGGCTTCTTTCATCTATAACCCAAACTTCCTTTAGGCCACATTAATAAACCTGTAAATATGTTTTTCATTCCAGTATTGCGGCTGGAAAGCTATGTCTCAATTGAGACCAAAATGAAATGAAAGAAGTGCAGAAGAACCAAACGAAGGTCGAGACAACTAAATTTCTAAACTAGGACCATTAGGACATTTTTAAAGTTATCGTACCTTATATCCAGGATTTACAACCTTATTGACGGTTTCTGGACTCTTCACCAACAAATCCTGCTGATTACTTCATAGACGAAATTCTAAGAGTAAGACCTGTGTGGCCTCAGTAACAATTTGTTCACGTAGATTAATTTTGAACCATTGAACTATCCATCTCACCCCAGTTTCATAGAAACTAATCATGACTTAAAAACCGTAAGCTTTTGTCTGGACATGGTGCCCACAAGTTCTTTTTTTTCCTTTTCTTTTTTTTACCTCTTCATTTGATTTGCCTCTGAAATATTACAGATTTCAAAGATAATAAATGTATTTTAAGCAAATCAGATGCCTCTGTAATCTCACCTGTGGCATTTTTACAAATCTAATTTAAAAGTGAATCTGTTTACGTACTGCTTTTTCAGAAAGAAAAGAGTCCCTTTCTGTTCATTCAGCACAAAACGTCTTTGTTTTACTGGATCTAAGTGTTACATTTGATGCAATTAATCATAACATAGTGAATGATAAATAGGCCAATCTCAGCTGGTAGGAAAGGACTACCAGCTGTCATTTTCTGATTATAAATCTGAGAAAACTTCAAAGTTCTATTATGTCTCATAACATATTGATGACAACTTTTTATTACTGTAAGTTACAACAGTTCACCACAGATACTTAAACAGTGCATCCATAGTAACCATGGCAAAGTGCTTCTAAATTTCCCACTGCTTAATTCAAGAAAGGCAGAAGTTATTATTTTAAGAACCATAAAATTGCAAGGTTAGAAGTCAAAGCTCAGCAACAATCAAGGAGGCGAATCGCCACAGTCCATGTACGGCAACTTTGGAGAAGACTAACTACAGCTCCATTAGTCAGAACAAAGATGGATTATTTTTAAAAATTACAGTAGCAGCACTAATAATTGCGTCTCTAGTCATTTTGTTTGTTCTTTCCATGGAGTTATCAATAGTACTTATCAATATTCAAATTAAAGGTAGGGTTTTTTCTAAAATATTAAAAGGGATCTATTTTTTTGTCTGCAGTGGGTTTCAAGGCCAAATTAAAAGAAAAATCTAGTCTTAGTTTTTTGAGAGCTAGTTAATGAGAAATTAATTTATAGCATTTTACATATAGGCTGTGGAAGGTACAGCATAAGCATACAGCATAAGGAGCCAATACATTTTTTACATTGGCTCCTACAATACAAAAAAAGTATTATAAAATATCTATTAGTCACATATTATGCTGACTAATAGCTCAGAGTCCTCGTTTTGTTATATGGTTTAATAAACTGTGGAGTTACCAAATTAACTTCTGCAAAATAGTGCTAATAGATATTACTGTATGAAAATGATCCTTTATAGCGGCCAGTCGAAACCAGTGGACACGCATGCGCACATCGACTCAGACAGGACCTGACAAGCCAACCGCCATGAGCTGCTAATGAGAATGACAACATCGCTGGTGCACAAATTCAGCGAGCAGTAACCCAAAACCAAATGAACAGATCACTCCAAGCGTCTAGAAGCCTCCATATATAGCACATCCCACTTCCTCACTATGCCGGTAAGTCGCCACGCCTTTTTGTATGTTTTTTTGTGTGTTTTGTTCGTAAGTAGGGTTCCTCCCTTCCTCTGTTGATGTGATGCTAACCCCGCTTAGCATCATTAGCATATCAGTTATCGTAACTGTTGCTGGATAGAGAGATATGGTAAAGGCCTCTGACAACTGTCCGTTTCCTTTTAATGTTTTATGTGCTACTGGGTGTATTTTATCACAATAGCTTTTAGTTTACGTTCGCTTTTTCCATGCAATTGAACATTGCAGTTATTATTAGCCAGACAGCTACGGTCAAAGCAGAGATCTTAACGTCGTTACCTAGCAACATCTTATAACATTTTGACCCATAAAGGGTTAACTAAAACCCCTCAGCTCTGATTGATTTATGCATTTATTGTGTCTGCTTTAGACACAATAATTTGTGTTTATTAGACGGTAAATTGCGTCTATACATACAGATGTAATTGCAACCCTAATAAAAACGCGTTAAAAGCTGTAAAATCTTTCATTTTAGCAGAATAATCTCGTAGTGAAAATTGTAGTAATCCAACCTTTAATATACATATTTGCGGATTAAAATCATATGCTATAATTGTTATAACAAAATCAGTACACAGTTATTGTCAATATGTTACGTTTCACAGGACTGGAGCAAACAGAGAGAGGGATTTGGAGTCTGTTCCAGCACACACGAATCAAATGAATGATTAATTACCAGGCCTCTAGAATTTGCTGAGGTTTGTCCTTTCCATTTGATTCCTGTGTTTGGTAGCAAATCCATCTGAAAGTTGCAGGAAAGCAACTAAGACCAATGATGGAGACCCCTGGCCTTGTCTAGACTGTCCAGAATCATGGCTTCTCTCTTTCACTTAGCTAAACCATTGGATTTTCTGTAGGATTTAAATATAGGGACTAATATTGATATATTGTGTTAATTTAACTTTATGTTTTGGAACAAGGATCTGAAAATCAGCTACTGTTTCCCTTTGTTTGTTCATGAGAGAGGATTGGCTAATATTAGTTTGATGTTCTGAAGGATTGAAGTGTGGCAAACATGCAAAAAAAAAGGAAATCAAGAGGCGCAAACACTTTTTCTCACCACTGTTTTTCCACAATACCTTTTCTGCATAACTTCATTATGGATGCCAAAAATGGTCCCGTGTGTGCATATAGCCTATCCCATGCTATTTGTCAGCTATTCCCATAAGTCACTGTATTTCTTATTTTTATCCATTTCAGAGCAGTAAGGCTGAGAAGCAGGAAGTCAGCGATAATGTCAAAGTTGTGGTAAGATGTCGTCCCCTCAACCAGAAGGAGAAGATGATGGCCTACAAGCAGGCCGTCATCGTGGACGAGATCCGTGGTACCATAACGGTGAACAAACTGGAGATCCCCCACGAACCTCCTAAGACATTCACCTTTGACACTGTGTTTGGACCTGACAGCAAGCAGCTAGACGTCTACAACCTCACAGCCCGCCCAATCATCGACTCCGTTTTAGAGGGATATAACGGTACAGTTGTTTAACCAGCTCTGTTAAAGTATTGAAATAGTTAACTTTCAGTCGTTGCAGGGACTACTGCAGTGTGGCTTATAACAACTGCATAACAGTTCTCCCAAAGTAACTTGCACTTGATACTTTGCCATTTTCAATTTTCACCAATCCAAATTATTAGGAATGATGGAATTATATTCTTTGATTCCCAAATCCAGGCACAATTTTTGCATATGGGCAAACTGGCACAGGAAAAACCTTCACCATGGAGGGGGTGAGGGCGGTACCAGAACTTCGAGGGATTATTCCAAATTCTTTTGCTCATATTTTTGGACACATTGCCAAGGCAGAGGGCGACACAAGGTATGAAATCAGACTGTAGACAACATTTTATTAGATCCCTTTACACATTCTCTAACATTACAATCCGCATGATTATCAAACTTAAAAAAAAAGGAACATGGGTTTTCAAGGTTGTGTCACTAGGCGTGTCATGATAACAAATTTTGCTGGACGATTAATTGTCTAAAAAATTATTTCGATAAACGATAATATTGTTTCAAGACCTTTTGACACTGATTTAATGGAAATGACTAATAATACATGCGATTTCCTGATAGATACACCTTATTTTCAAAAGAACACATAACACTGGAACTGATAAACTAAATAAACAAAACAACCAAAAATAAAATAAAATGGATACTAAGACTCTTCTATAAAAGCCATACTTACTCTTGTTTATTGTATATTTAATGAAGTAAATATGTTATTTACCTCATTGCATATTTACCAATGAGGTTAATAGTCAATCTGAGCGTGATAGCTGCAGTCTACAAAATATGCAATACACTCTTTTATTTTTTGTAAAAAAAAAAACAACCGTGAAAATAATAATAAAGAGCAAGTAATGCCGCATTTCTTTCCACTTTATTTATACACTGTTTTGTGATGGTCTATCACATAAAATCCCTGCAAAATACATTGAAGTTTTACTTAACACGATGCTAAAGTAAATATGTTCAAAAACATATTAATGCTTCTGCCAGATACTCTTGGAAAACAAACCTTAAAGCGTAATATAAACATGAACAGGAAACAGGAAATGTTGCTTGCAGAAACTAGGATAGGCATTAGTGTCTTTTCTTTTGAACGCTGGTTCACATAAACTTGAACTGAGCTAGGATTTTTTTTTGACATAGGTGAACATTTCATATCCTTATTGTGGTCTACCCTTTTTTAGATTGCAGCTGATAAACAGAGTTTTTCACTGGTAGAGTAACAGCTTTGATAGTCATTTTGGAAATATGACACAACTAAGTGGCTGGCATGTTTTACTAACCAATACCATGGAATTGAATCTATTTCTCGTAACTTTACTTAAAGTTGTAAAGTGGTTTTGTTTCTGAACAGTTGTGTTGTATAAGCCTAGCAGCATAAGCATGAAGCTCTCCTGTTGCTAAGCTCTGAACATAATGTATCCTACTTACTAGTTATAACATGTCATTGCCTAGATGAGCTCAGGAAAAGTAATTTCCCCACAGACTTATTAAATCGTACTAAAGAAATATACAATGACTTGTCTTAATCAAAGCTAATTTGCTGATCAACGTCCTTTATAAATTCCTGTAATGGGCTACCTTTTTTTTTCCCTCATCAAGATTGTGGGAGCTAAGTGAAAGCCAAGGTCGTAAATCCCATCTCATTATTGGGGGGGACCATAAACAGGGAAATTTTTTAAGAGCAATTTTGGGGGGGTCGGCAAAGTTACAGTCAAATGTAACGTAGAATTTGGTTTACATTTTTTTTATTGTGTTCAAGCTGCACCACCAAAAATGACTAGTAAGTAGCAATGAATAAAAAAAGTGTTTTTAAGTGTTTTAACTAAGTCAAACTAAGATTCAAATGTTGCTTAGGTATAAGTTTGGTTCAGAGTCACCGATCTAATCTCTGCTACACCTTTACAAAAACTTGCGGCTCTAAATAAAAACAAGTTTTACTGAAATTTCTCATAAATATTGATTTATTACAGTGGTTCTCAATACAAATCATGTGTTATTTAAATTATAACTTAAGTTGCTTTAAACTTTTATTTTATTTTTTCCTTTCCTGGATGACTGAGAACCTATAAATATGTAGGAATTGAATATCTGGGAAGTATCATAACTTAAACTTAAAGGTCAGCACCAGAGTTTTTTGGAAAATATTCAGATTTTATTTTGTCTTTTTAAAGGCTCTGCGTTGAAGATGGTAAGAAATAAAGGCATACTTTTTTTTTTTTACTGTCATCTGTAGTAGCCCCTCTGCTCTCAGCTCCCATACAGAACTATCGGCTAGTGCTAACGCTCAGCCTCTCCCTCCTCCTCCTTTTTTCTTATATAAATGGCAGATTTACTTCGTTCTTTGTTTCTATTGCCTTTTTTTATATTGATATTGTTTAAATACAAGGGTTTCTTTCATAATTTCTTTGGGGGGGACAATTCTAGACTTTTCCTAGATTGGGGGGGTCCGGGTCACCCCTACACCCGCCCCCCACCGGGATTTATGTCTATGATGAAAGCATTTATATAAGGTTTCAACTTTGTATATTCCTACATCAGCCTTTTTAAAATGTAATTTAGTTCTATGTTTGTCTTTGGCAGGTTTTTAGTTCGTGTTTCATACCTGGAGATTTACAACGAGGAAGTGCGGGATTTGCTGGGCAAGGACCAGTTGCAAAGGCTTGAGGTAACGGGATATATAAATTTTGCGACAGATTATAAAGATTTTGCACAACGAGTTGTCTTAAAAGTCACGGTTGTCATTTGTCTTTGCTAAACTCTAAATTTGGATTTGCAACTGTCGCAACTTTCAATGATAAAGATCTTTTTTATTTTGTAGGTCAAAGAAAGACCTGATGTTGGCGTGTACATCAAAGATCTCTCTGGTTATGTCGTAAATAACGCCGACGATATGGACAGGATTATGACTCTCGGTCACAAAAACCGTAAGCATGACCACTGAATTGATGAGGAATCATGACAGGAACAGATCAAACATAAAACACATATAACTGTCTATCAACACTTGTTTCTATGAGAAATTCTGCTGTTGTCTGAGGTTCAGATGCACCCTGACTGGGCACAGATGTCACAATACATTTGGGGTTTGAATGGATTATTTGAATTATTTTTCTCGGGTGGGATAATGCAACTGCATAAAGTCTCAATGATTATATCTGGCTGGATATTGTATCTTTTTTCCCGATAAAATTGATAGAGTTCTGTTAAATTGGTTTGTTTGCTGAAACTGACCCAGCTTTCAAGCCTAGTTCTTGCATTTTCTAAACAGTTAAAGCCTGATTCCGGTAATGCTATTCCAGAAATGTAAACTTAGCCAGCTTTATCCATGCCAAGACCAATTTCAAGGTGTGATTAAATTGTTGGAGCACCTTGCAGTATCAATGTTTTAACCATAACATCCAAACTGTCACCCTCATACGTTGGCTCCAGAATTCGACCAATGATACGTCGAATGTGGACATTTTTTTCCTACTTGTTCACACTGTTGTGGTTAACATTTCACATGTTTTTTGTAAAAACATGAATGAATGCAGAGAGTTCAGACCTCTACTAACTCTCCCTGCAGCTAATGCTGAGTCTGTTAGCTTTTAGCAGTGTGTATTTGGTTTTTAGATTTGTCTGCCTGTTTCACTTGCTTATTAATAGCTTGACTTTTTTGCCTGAAGTATTCTGGCATTCTTCTGGCCAATATATTGATTATTGTGCAAATCCATCAAGATGATCAATATTATTTTAATTTTGTTTAAATGTTAAACATATGCAAAACGTTATTACCGACTAAAAGTAACACTAGCAGTTAAGCCGTCAACATTTGTTATTAGTATTATTAGTATTAATAATAAAAAATTTTTATTTGCTGTGTTGACACATACGAAATCCAGTTATTGAATTGCTTCAGGCAAAACTTTATTTTATGACATATGGGGGGACAGGAGTGACCTCTACTAAACAAGCACGGGATTCAGAATTTCATCTTATGCTCCGGCACATAACTTTCTTTAAACCTTTACTATGACTTCAAATATTTCGAAGCTCCGTGATTTTTCTCTTTGTGCACACAGCAGTCGTGGTGCAGGAGGGATTGTGCGTTTATTCTTCTGTCTGTCATCAAAATGAAAGTCTGTTGCTCGTAGTGAAAAATGCTAAGGCGGCATTATGTGAAATGCACTGCAGACACAGGCTTCTGTTTGTTAAGTTAATGTGCATAAGGCGTCGTACTCCTTGTAATTCTTCCCCGCTGCAACAAAACAAATCCTGTTTTGCACGCACGACTTTGTTGATGTAATTTTACAGAGAATTTACTGCCTCACCCAGGAAGAGTTGCAGTTCAATTTTTAAATTACACATACAGACTTCCTGTGTCAATTAGAAGATAGTGTATCAATAACACGAACCTCAGTTTATAATGATAGTTTTGGAATATTCTCAAGACTTTTTTTTACACCACGAACAGTTGCAACATAATGATGTCTTTTTTTTTTTACCATATGTCACATCCGCTCAGGAAATGGAAAAAAATAAAGATAAAATGTGACATTTTTGTTGGATGTTGCAATGATATTAGTCATGATAAATCTCACCCTTCTCTTTCTTACCTTTGTGTGATGTGTCCAATGCTCTGTAGTTTATTGAGCACTTTTCAGTTTGATTTCAGAGTTTTAATCAAAAACACTTTACATGTTTTTGTATTCAAATGGTGAATTCATGATCTTGGAATATAACAGACATCACCAGTCATCACATACATGTTTGGTGAAAGTCATGTGAGGCTTTCAAATTCATGAACACTGTACCATTGTGAATAATAGTGGTGGCATATTTCAGGAGCACTACAAAGTACTTTAAATGTTAAATGTCAAATTTAAATTGATCTTTTTCTTCATTTTTTTCTTTTTTGGTGCAGGATCTGTTGGTGCTACAAACATGAATGAGCACAGCTCCCGCTCTCATGCCATCTTCACCATCACCATAGAGTGCAGTGAGAAGGGCATGGATGGTAACCAGCATGTGCGCATGGGAAAGCTTCATCTTGTAGATCTGGCAGTAAGTATGAATAATAAAAGCTACTTCTTTTTAAACTTGAATGAATACGTCTAAGTGAGCCTCGCTGCACCCTGTTCTGCACAATCTCCGCCAACCACCGCTTATTCTCAACAAACACAGGGTTCAGAAAGACAGGGCAAAACTGGAGCCACAGGTCAGCGTTTAAAGGAAGCAACGAAGATCAATCTGTCCCTCTCCACCCTGGGTAACGTCATCTCCGCCTTGGTGGACGGCAAGAGCACTCACGTCCCCTACAGAAACTCCAAACTGACCCGTTTGCTCCAGGATTCACTGGGCGGAAACTCCAAGACCATGATGGTACAGCTTCAGTTTGAACACATTAATAGGAGCCTTTTTTTCAATGCCATGTCTCACATGGATTAATTGTAAGGCTGTGTTACTGTATTCTGATAAGGCTTTTGTGTCGGATTTAAAAGTACTATTTGAAAAAAAAAGAAAAACAACCTTTAGGCAAGTTGTTCTTTTACAGATATTAAAGGCACATTTCTGTGTTGCATTGTTTTGATGTGATATTCTGATTTTACATGCATTGTTTTCATTAGTTGTCAGGGCAAAGTCATTATAGTCGTTGTCAGGGGGAAAGTATCTACCTTGAAATTTTACCCAACATACCTTTCCCTACAAGTGTGCAAATATAGGTCCTGCAGACTACAACTATGATGAGACCATCAGTACCTTACGCTATGCTAACAGGGCTAAAAACATTAAAAACAAAGCCAGAATCAACGAAGATCCCAAGGACGCCCTTCTACGGCAGTTTCAGAAAGAGATCGAGGAGCTCAAAAAGAAACTGGAAGAGGGTAAGGAGCTAAATAATAAAAAAATAAATAAAACATGCAACGTGCGTGTTTTCTTCATAGACTAAAATGTAGTTGTTGTTTGTGCAACACTAGGTGAAGAGATTTCTGGCTCAGAAGGCAGTGGATCAGAGGACATGGATGAAGGGGACGATGATGCAGGAGAGGCGGGAGAAGGCCGACGGAGGAGGAGGGGTAAGAGTTGATCATAAATGAGCACAGATTGTAGAAAAAGTTAGACCACCCACATTTTGGTGCGACTAAAACAAAATCTTGTCTTGCAGTTTAGTGTGCAGTTTTAGCACAAGAGGAGATAACCATCTACATGATTTGCATGTAGCTTGTTTGATCCGTCGACGTTTTAATGCTAAGCAAGTATTCAGCTCCTAAGATCTGAATCAAGTCGAAGTTGTTTTGAGGTTTGATGCAAGGCATGACTAAAGCTGCATTTAACCTTGTAGTTTGCTCATTTAGGAGTTCCCCCCCGGTCTTCTCAACATGTACCTACTGTGAGTGGTGTGAAAAATGAACGAGAATTATTTTGTCGTCACAATAGAATTCCAGTTAGTTAGTTATTTTTTATTTTTAGATTTCTTTGTGATTTCAGTTTTAAGTTGTTTCTTTGAGGTTATCTGGTCTGCTGAGTTAGCAGTTTGCATGTCTGTGCCTCCAGCTTTTTCACTTGCAAATTATATTTGCCTTATTTTTCTGTGCTTAAACTTGTAATCCCATTTTCCTACAACTGTTTATGGCTTATCTTTCTTTCATGTTTTTGTCTTTGGGCTTTGGGACTTCTTCTGTTTCTTTTTCAGACAGTTGTGATATCAGCAGAAGTAATAGTTCAGAATTTATCGACACTTCCTCAGTGCCACCGCCTACTGACGCCGACCTGCGGGATAGTGAGTTGGAGTAGCCCTCTGCTCACCAACCAGCCTGCCCACAAATTACAGCCCTTTTCACACATGAGCACAGAAATTTTAAGATTTTAATATATTAAATCCAATGTGCTATTTTTGCTGCTGTGACTACACATTTATTTGCATGTTTTATTTTATTTCTTTTTCTTGGTGCCTACCACTTTTCCTGACTTTATGGCTGTATTCTCAAAGAGAAGAGAACAAAATCTAAATATATTAATATGTTCCTTGGAGTAAAAATTTCTAGAAAGCTGAGTTTTGTAGCATGGCAGCTGCTTAAATATCTTTTGGGAAGTTTAGCATCTTCATTCCCTTAAATCTGTAGACAACAATCCCTTAAATCCAAAGTTGTCATATATGTGACCTATACTTTTACGTTATTAATGCATGTGGTTCAACATCTTTCTGTAAGATTTTAGTAACACTCTGTAAATAGCTAAAAGGGTTTGGGTGATGTATAGGTAGGTGGTTTTCCTTAGGGGGTTTCCTGTTGCCTTGATGTCAAGTCTACACGCTGAGTCAGAGACAGTATTTTTTTTCCTTTGCCATAGATGTGAGATTATATAAAAAGCTGTGAGCAATGGTGCAAAATGTTGGAGTGTCACAGAGTTTTCTTCAAAGGCATTTTAAATTGCGTGACTGACAGTTGAGCTCAGTCATATTTAGTCACTGGGAATGACGATACTTGAACCAAATCGATGTGATTAGGTTCTGGTGCAAACAGAAAATTTTAACCTGACCTTAAAATAATTTATTTTTGATTGATTACAAATATTTTATTGAAAGAGTTGTCAGATATATGGAATAAATCCCAGCCCTCCCCCTCTAGAGCGCTTTTAAAAAACAGGAGAGCAGCATTCTTGTTCTTGTTCCTTTTACGACTGATCAGTTATGGAAGTAATATTTATAATAATGATTAATAAGTATTCTTCAATATGTTTCAATAAAGTAAGTGTTGAAATGTAGGATATTACATCAAAGGCAAACTCAAATAAATGTAGTCATATACCGTTCTTCAACAAAATATTAAATAAAAAAAAATCAATGACAAAAAATAATAAAATTTAAAAATATAACTAAATTACAATAAGAAATGAATGTTTAATTATCAGACTGTTGTCAGATTGTCAGATTTTTTTTGTTTCCAAGAGATCTTTGACTTAGACTTCCATAAAATATTTTTAATACGATTGTGTTTTATGAAATTTGTCTCTTTTAATCCACAGAGTTTCCACACAAATGAGCTGATTATATTTTATGTTTGCTAAATGCTGCAGCTGTCTGGTTATGTGAGAGATTGGCACTTCATACATCGGTTTCCATCTTTAAAGGACTTTTTATGATGACTGCAGTAAATGTGAAAGTCTAACCTAATACTTTAAAAAGTTCATTAAAATGATTTTTGTGGAAATTATTTAGGATTTATCCTAACCCTAGAATAATCTAAACTAATGATTATTGGCGGCCTTAGGCCCGGACTAGATCATTTCTGCTGTTACTAAAAATGCAGGAGTTTATAAAACTCATATTAAAGAGTTGGGCAGCTAAGACATATCTTTAAGTATTGGACATAAAAATAATTTCTGTCCAGTTTATCAGAGAACATTTTCCAAATCATTTCCAGAGTTAAGAACATGTGTAAAAAGGGCTTTTGTCTTTTCCTCTTGTCTTTATCACTCCTGTATTTTCACGGTGCAGCTTCTTACCCTTCTTTCATTTTTATTGCACGGATATTAAAAGTGTCTCCCAGGTTCCTGGCGTGGCCCACTTTGCAGATTTCTGTCTGACTTGTCTGCTCAGTGGCAGCAAATCTTTCTAAGAATGAATACTTCTGTGAATGCATCGCCCAGAACTTTGTTTCACATTTTACCTAACTGGTTACTCCTTTGACATCACAAAGAGCTTCAGCATGAACATCGTCTAACCAGATTGTCGGCTTTCATCTCTAATTTGCTTTATTATGTGAACCGTTTGCCCCTAACCTCAAAAATGCAGTTTGCCCACGTCTTGTTTCATTATGTATAATTAGATTCATCTGTCTTGACTGGCACATAGTTGGTCTTCCTGAAAGTTTTTGTCAGCATTTGTTTCACTGTTTGACCTCTTATTTGGTGCCCCTCCCTGAACTCACTTTCTAAATCACTTTGTAATGCATTGGTTTTTTTTCTCTCTCTCTCTCTGTCCTCCTGTTGCAATTGATGCCTGTTTGACTTGCTTTACATCTCTTTATTCAAGGCCAAAGAGGTTGGTGTTAAAAAAATGATAGCAAACAATTACATTACTGAAGAAGAGACGATTACTGATAACATTTTTCTGTCTGACTTTCAAGGGTGGTTTTCATTTTCATCTTCATGACAATCACTCATGGTGTTGAATCGCTCATTTAATACAATTCTTTCGGGGGGGGAAATACATTACACATCTTCCCACATTATTAACTTAAACTTTGATATAGTTTATTGAGATTTTATGCGATAGACCAACATGCATCACTCTGAGGTTGAATGAATTGTTCAGAACTACACAATATGTTGATTCACAATTGTCTTTAGAGTATTAGTGTGATAAATGTTGCAGTTGTGCAGGACTGCATGGATGCAATATTCAGCTGGAAGTTATGTTTTAAGAGTCGTGCATGCAAATTCTGCCTCCCAATAACATTTTGGACCTATTGTGCGGACTTTCGCTTTCCTTGATTCCCACAATGTCTTTTAATTGTGCAGATGCTAAAGGTCAGAGTGTGTGAATATTAGGACAAAAGAATGGATATGCATCCATTTTGTATACTCAGTTATCCATGCAAAAGACGTTAAGTTGTAACTGTAATGAAAGGTGAGCAACAAAATGCACGCCTCAGATTTATATTAATTATATTTATATATTAAATATATCAAATTATATATTAAATATTTAGAAAATCAAGCATGATTTTCCTTCTACTTCACATAAAATTCTACTTCCTTCATATTATCACATAAATCCTAATGACAGTATACATGAAAGTTTGTGGTTGTAAAGCTGTCTAGGTTTTGTAAGATACATATTAAGAATTTATTATTGTGCATTTGTCACTCCACTTTACCATCCATTACACCACCATCATTCTTTGACAGTGGTATAATTAACTGGAAATGTGCAAACCATGAATTACCACTAATACTTTTTAAGACGTATCTGACAGACTTTTGATCATATTCTCTGTTCTTGTTTTAGGAAGGAAGAAGGTTTCTCCCGACAAGATGGTGGAGATGCAGGCAAAGATCGAGGAAGAAAGAAAGGCTCTGGAAGCCAAGCTGGACATGGAGGAGGAGGAGAGGAACAAGGCAAGAGCAGAGCTGGAGAAAAGAGAGAAGGATCTTCTCAAAGCCCAGTGAGTCATAAAACTTTTTTAAAAATCATACATGGTCATTGAGGTCAAATGTGGACACCTCGAGTGAACCATTTTTAACATATTTTAGACAGGAGCATCATCTCCTGCTGGAGAAATTGTCGGCTTTAGAGAAGAAGGTGATTGTAGGCGGAGTGGATCTTCTCGCTAAGGCCGAGGAGCAGGAGAGGCTCCTGGAGGAATCGAACAACGAGCTTGAGGAGCGTCGCAAACGAGCAGAGCAGCTACGCAAGGAGCTGGAAGAGAAAGAGGTACAATCTGCTGCAAACCAGCTCCCTGGTAGCAAACCACTTTGATTGATCGATGTCTTGCGTTATGACTCAGGTTATCTTTATCTGATAGAATTATGGCATTTACCACATATTTGGTGATATTCAGCTTCTAGTCTGATGAAGCTATAAGGACAGTCTGATTTTGTATCTCATGAGCAACAAGTAGCCAGACAAAATTCTTGCAACTTTTACCTAAAATTTGCTGTCGGTCAAAAAGTACAAGCTGTACAGGATATGAGACCACAATGCTTACTGCAAACTGAACAGCTGAATCATTGTGGTTATAAGTAAAGTTACCTCTCAGACTCAGATTCTCACATCTTTATCTTACTTATACTACGTGTTGGTATTATCCCATCAGCTCGCACTGACGCAGAATTTAGCTTTCTTTTTTCTTTGAAAAGGAACCTTCTTAAACTAAACCATATGTACAGTGGGTACAGAAACTATTCAGATCCTTTTAGATTTTTCACTCTTTCTTGAAAAGAGTGAAAAATCTTTTCAAGAAAGGAAAGATTTTTCAGACGTTTGCTGAAATTAAAAGTTCATATTTTTTCTTATTAATGTACACCCAGATCCCATCTTGACAGAAACCCCCCACAGAATTGTAGAATTTTTTGTGCACATTTATTAATAAAGAAAACTAAAATATCACTTGGTGATAAATATTCTGACCCTTTGCTGTGATATATTTAACTCGCATGTTGTCCATTTCTTCCAATCCTCCTTGATATGGCTCTGCTCCTTCATTGGAGTCCAGATGTGTTTAATTAAATAGATTGGACTTGATTAGGACTGGCACACATATTATACAAGACCTCATAGTGTATGTCAGCACAAATGAGAGTCATGAGGATGAAGGAACTGGCCAAGGAGCTCAGAGACAGAAATGTGCCAAGGCACAGGTCAGGCCAAGGTTACCAAAGGATTTCTGCAACCTTAAATGCAAGAAGTTTGGGACGACCAGAACTCTTCCTAGACTTGGCCGTCCAGCCAAACTGAGCAATCGTGGCGAGAGAGGAGGAGAAGAACCCAAAGGTCACTGTGAATGAGCTCCAGAGATGCAGTAGAAAGGTCCACAAAGTCAACTATCACTGCAGTTCTCCAGCAGATGGGGCTTTTTGGCAGAGTGGCTCAATGGAATCCTCTCCTCAATGCGAGACATAAAATAACCTGCATAGTTTGCCAAAAAACACATGAAAGTCTCCCAGACTGTTAGAAGTAGGATTATCTGGTCTGATGAGATGAAGATTGAACTTCGAGGATCTGCAAGGGAGAATGGGAGAGAATCCAAAAATCCAGGCATGAAAAACTTGTTGCATTATCCCCAAGAAGATGATGCAACTCACTCAAAAGGCTGATTCTACTCATTACTGAGAAAAGGGTTTCAATGTTTTGATTTTCTTAATACATTTTCAAAAACTTCTGTTCACATGTTTATCCTGTCAAGATGGGATGCTGAGTGTACATTAATGAGAAATAATGTGAACTTTTTTGATTGTAAAAAAAAAAGTGAATGTAAAGGGGTCTGAATACTTTTCATACTCGCTGTATGTTACAATGTGTACTATTGTAACATACTGTATTTCCGTATAACAAATAACCTTTCTCCCTCCACAAACAGCAAGAACGTTTAGATATAGAAGAGAAGTACACAAGTCTACAGGAGGAAGCTCAGGGAAAGACCAAAAAGCTGAAGAAGGTGTGGACCATGCTAATGGCTGCCAAGTCAGAAGTAAGTCCGATAAATAAAAAAATGATCTGGGAGTGAACTGAATTGTTTGCAGTGGAATAATTTCAAGTAATTATTCACGCTTCCTTGCTATGTTAGACTTTAGCTCCTATTCTCAGTTAATTTACACTAGATCCTTTTTTTCCACTTGACATTAGAAGAATGTCGAATTCGTTGTGCAGAAACATCTTTGAAGTGACTTGAAATGAGCTTGTTGAGAGCAGATTTTTTTTCCCCTTTTCATGCCTCCTGTGATCTGGAGGTTGATACGTTTGAAGTTATTCACATTTACTGACATTCTCTGCCTCTGAAGTAACAAGATACCTCCATAGAGATGATGACAGAGTCTCAGGAGATGAGTATCATCTCAGGCCTGCTGCCACTTGAACACTTTGTTCGTAAAGATACTATTAATCCAGTGGCACACAGAGTTCTGTTCCACTGACTGTTCTTTATTATCTTTGAAATGGTTTAATATCGTTTTTTAAAAATGACAGATTCTGATCCAAATTATTGATAGACCTCTGATTTGGTCACCTTGCAACTTAGTTTGTCTGAGCTGGTATCCACCTTATTCCTACGCCCCAGGATGCTTTGTGTGAATTATGGGCATGACCTCCGCCGCAAGCCAGAACTGCCATTTGTTTACATGTTACCCTAACGCAGGGGTGTCCAAAGTCGGCCGGCATCCTGCATGTTTTAGTTCTCTCCCTGGTTTAGCACACCTGCATCAAATGTTGACTAATTAGAAGGCCTAAGAGGAACATTGACAAGCTGAAAATGTTGTTACTACCACCATCATGCATTATTAGGCCTTCTAATGATATGGTTTTGAACCATATCATTGTGAATTGATGTGTAAATATTTTATGAGATCTTTAAGTTAATTCAAGAAATATCTTTTGTTAGTTATTAATCACTTCTACTTATTACCCTTATCATTTATAATATGCTATCTTGCTAAATTGATAGTTTCTTTGAAAAACTCTTTTCAAAGAAACACTTTGAAAAGAGTGTTTCTTTGAAAACACTCTTTTCAAAGAAACACTCTTTGTTACTTATCCACTTATGTGGATAAGTAACATAAAATACAGTAACTCATTTCGCAGTCTATCCACAGACGAGTTCGTTTTACTGTCAGAGATGATGCAACATTTTCTCACAGTAATATTTTTTTCTGACATATTTATCAGATGGCAGATCTGCAACAAGAGCACAACAGAGAGATTGAGGGCCTCCTGGAAAACATCCGCCAGCTGAGTCGAGAACTGAGGCTCCAGATGCTCATCATAGATAACTTTATTCCCCAGGAGTATCAGGTCTAAGTTTTTTTTATTAAGGTTTTTGTTTTACACAAAAATGTTACACATCCCCGTTGTTCAACTTAAAAATGTTTGCATACCACAAATTAATATGTAATCCATAATCTGCCATTTTAAAGTCCATAATCTGCCATTTAAAGTGTGAAATATATATAAAGTCTCACCCTGGGCCAGACCAAAAGAAAAGATATATACAATTTTATTTATTGTTGAGTTTTAACAGTTTTTATATATATTAACATGTTTTACACTTGTAAATTTGATTAGAAAGGAATATTTTAATCCCAGCCCCCTGACTGAAGTCAAGCTGACCGACTTATGCCGGCACACACAGCTAGAGGACACTTCTTATGCACAGTGGGCTTGAACCAGAGCAACCTTAAAGTTTGTTAGTTCAAGAAAATGTAAAAAAAAAAATAATCAGAAACTAAATTGATGTATTGTTTACATACCACAGGCAGACTGTGGTATTTTAGTTTGGGTGAAAATCTGACCTAGTTTCTACTTTCTAGGCGATGATAGAAAATTATGTCCACTGGAATGAAGATATTGGAGAATGGCAGCTGGTGAGTTGAGATTGCACAGTTGTGCAGTTGGAGCAAAAGTTTGCTTTAACCTTTGTTTGTTTGTTTGTTTTTTGTTTTTTGTTGTTGTTGTTTTTTTCCAGAAATGTGTGGCTTACACTGGCAATAATATGAGAAAACAAACCCCAGTACCAGACAAGAAAGAAAAAGATGTGAGTTTCATCAAATGACTAATCATCTGGATGTTTAGTTGGCATTGAGGTGCAATATTGACCCTCTTCCTTTTTTGTCTTCACCACTTTTAGCCATTTGAGGTGGATCTGTCCCACGTGTATCTAGCATATACAGAGGAGAGCATGCGGCAATCACTGATGAAACTAGAGAGGCCCAAAGCCTCTAAAGGCAGTAAAAGTGGCAGACCGAAGACCGGCCGAAGGTAAATTTGCCCAAAAGCAGACCTTGTGTTTCATGCGCCACTGGACTCTGCTCTTTCAGCAACTTTGCCATGTTTATTTTTTCTAGGCTCGTTGTTTTAGAGTACATTTTTACTTTTTAGAATATAGACAAAAATACGCAAATAACACCAACTTACACAGTACAATTTTGAACAACAGCATGTATGTTTAAAACTTTTCTCTCCACAAGAATCAACCTTCTGTTTTAACACTGACTGAAAATGTGAAGCTTTTTTTCCCTACCATTTCTTATCAAATCAGAAAGACATTTCCTAACATGACTACAGTTTCTGCTTCACCATTTTGTCTTTTTCTTTTTTCTTTTCTTTACACTTGAGCATCTTGTCTATTTTAATTCTTTCTTGAGCATCTTAAATGCATTCGGTTTGACCTTTTCAACTCATGCTGAGACCGAACCAGTTTATCCCCAAGCCTTTATAAACCCAAGCAAATAAAAAAAAACTGTTTAATAAAATCTCACATCTCTGCATAATAAAAACTATGTAGGGATAAAATAAAACTAATTACAGGTATGAAACCTTTGTTTGAGGTGATGTTTATATGTCTGCTTGCTTGGTTAAATGATTAACCGTCCATCTGATTTACTGGTTGTTTCTTGAAAGTGATGCAGCTCATCATATCTGATAATAGATAATAGCATGCATATGTTCCATCAGGTCTCAGTGGTGTTACCAGAATTGCACCCGCCTCATTTTAAACTCTGTTGTAACTCTTCCTGTTTTGTTTTGGGTTATTTTTTGCGGGTTTTTTTTTTCACTATTTTAATACTTTGCATTTTTATGTTCTATTTCAAACAAAACTTTGCTAATTATTATTACTGTTGTTGCTGATGCGTCACCTGTCATTTTTACTTGCCTTTTACTCATGCAAATTTCAACTTTTTTTTCTTTGCTATTGAACGGAGCTGCACAAGATTTCTTTTTTTGTG
>CAEGAF010034514.1:0-15378 GCA_903067075.1 Micropoecilia bifurca | reverse complement strand
TTTTGAGTTAAATTTCAAATTTCACAATGTCCTTGTGCTTCTTTACACCAAAACAAAGGGAAGACATGATATTTTGGTTATTTATAGCTCAGTATGCTATAATTTTAATGGTCCGGCCCACGACGTCTACCTAGGGGGTCATATGTGGCCCGCGATGTGAAATGAGTTTGACACCCCTGACATAGGCTATTATACAAAAGGGGTAGAATGGCATGATCTGTTTAATTGAGGATGTAGGCAATTTTACCAGAGGTGGCCAGCATCATGAAGAGATGATTTAGGCAAAAAAATCATTTTTGAAAAAAAAATGACTTAGGCAAGTCATATGCTACTGATAGCTTTCATTCTATTGTTAGCATTTTGGCTCATTTTAGTTTATGCACCATACTAAATGGTACTAGTGCAGCTTAGTCAACATGCTTTTGACTCCCCACAGGTTATTGATTACACTGCAGCTTTCTTTAGCATTACTGCTAATTTTTACCACCAGAACGCTTTATTAAAAATCCGACGGGCACATTTTGGCATGGGCCCTTAAAATTTCTGCAGGAATTTTCTAGTATTTATATGCAATTATTTCACTCTGTCAAAAGTAAGATACATCCTAAATCATCCGTTTTTATTTTGAAGGTTTCCTAAAGACACGATGTGAGGAAGAAGAGGGAGAGAGAGACGGATTCACTGTAGAATGGATGAATCTCGCATCATATTTTGGACTCTATCTCAGCTGCTGAATCTCTGAAGTTAGAAATTCTCCGCTGAAAAACATATATCTATATGTATATACAAACATGTATCCAATATATATTATTCAGTATTAGGGGTTGCACCAATTAGTCGACTAGTCGATTCTTTTCTCTGCAATGATTTTTTTCTGGGCCAGTCGACTAGTCGCAATCACGTGACAAAACAGATTTTTCCAAGGAAATAAATAAAGATGGACCAGGTGAGTTCGTCAGAAAGCTCAAATTGTATAAAATGTAAATAATTTAACAAAGAGAAGCTGTAAATGACAGCATAAACTCCCGCAAAAGGGGCGATGCGCAGCGCGGTGGTTAGTGCAGCGCCCCGCATACAGAGACTTTAGCCCGCGGTAATCAGGAGTCAGACTCCCGTCCTCCAGTCGCTGGACTCATCAGGCCTCTCCGCTCTCTGACCCCTTACAGTCAGATTGCTGTCAAATAAACTAGTGCCGAACAAATACTCAAAAAAAAGACTGCTGGAGTAACGAGCTACAATGTGACATGATGTCGGGATTTTTTTTTATCCCCCAACTGATCAGCGTCAACCTGCTACTGAAGCTTCTAACCTGGCAGCTTTACGCTCTTATAAAATTTGGTTTGACAACATCTGTAAACTAAGTCCNTCTCTGCCTCCGTCTGCATGTCGGTTCAGAGCCGCTGCTGAGTCAGCAGAGCTTCCTGCTGCGCATCGGGCGGAAAAGCAGCAGTCGTTGAATTCAACTGTAACCAAACGGGATCCGGTCATAGTTTGGCTTGTGATGCTCCAAAAGCACCATTATGGTCAGTGTGATAATTTGACTCCTATAGGAGCAGCTATGCAGAGATCATCAGTATCCGCCGGTGTTTAGAAAAAAAAAGTCAGACCGACTTTGTGCAATGAGCTTTTCTCCGCTGCTCACGAAGAATGATGTGTTTATTGCTCTTTTAATTCTGCATAATACTTAGTAAAAGCGGGAGAAGGGGAGACGGGTGTAGGGGTTAATATTTGCAGTGAAAATAGTTGATAAAGCTTCCAAGTAGTTTTGCGCTTACGTCACTATGACGTCACCGCGACGTTAGAATTAGGGATGCATGATAGTTATCGGCCCGATAAGGAATTAAATTCTTATCAGTTCAATATCACAACGAATAGCATTAATAAAATGTTTGGTGGTGTGGGTGTTTGTCTTCTTTTTCCCGACCACTCCTACTCCTCCTGCATGAGACCTGCACGGAGTTCAAGTGGCGTCAGTATAATTGGAGAAAACATTTTTGACTGCAAATAAACAATTTTAAAATTTGTCAGAAAAATTTGTCAGAAAACAGTTTAAAAAATAAATAAATCAACTATCCCAGAGTGTTACACGCAAACAAGAGAAATATAAACATAAAGGTCTGAATGACTCCCAAGTTAGAACTTCCAACACCATGTGAATGCAGCCCATTCACATGGTGGTGTTCTCTGTTATGTAAACAGAAAACATAACAGGCATTAATTTGGAGCAGTGGTTCTTAACCTCGGTTCTATACATGAATTCAGGAACACAATGTTTACTGAATTCAAGATGAAATGAGCCAATTTTGATGAAAGGGCCACTCTGCCTTCTCTTGGATTTGTACCCGTTAACAAAATGATCCTTCATACAGCATCGGTATGATGTTTTGGGCAATACTTTAGTCTGTCCCCAAAAAAGTATTTTATGGATTCAAAATGACAACAAAGAAAAAAATAATAAATAATAATAATAATAATTATAAGTTGTTAAAAAATGTTAAATTCTTCAAAAAATAAATCCAAATTTATTTTAAATTTAATATTTTTGGGGCTGAAATTCTTGTATGGGGCTGAAATATTTTTGGGGGGCCAGAATAAAATAATACCGTAATTTGTTGTGAGTTCATGGTTTTGTTCTTTGAGCAAGGTGATGTCCATGCATGGCTCATTTTGTGCACCAGTAAAAAGACATATACCTATGTTTTGAATTTGGAAAAGAGAAATCATATTTTATTTATCACTAAAGAAGGGTTCATTGAAGGCACATATGAAACTGGTGGGTTCAGTACCTCAAAAAAGGTTAAGAGCCACTGGTTTGGAGGCTCTTTTAAGGTTTTGGAGGAAAACAATATGCTGACTTTGGTTAGCAAACGTTGAGAGACAGGACAAAAACAGCACGACCTTTAACACGTCAAATTTGATCAGTCAACTTAAACACAAGCCATTGCTTTGGTGGAGAATTCAAAGTATTTGCAAATGCCCAGGATGCTAACGACGTTAGTAATAAGCTAGCAGGACTCAAATTCATTGGTGAAGCTTTTCACAAAACAAGTAATTTAGAACGAGAAAATTATTGGTTATTGGTATTGTTTTTTTTTGTTATTTTTTAAAGTTCTTGTGCATCTTTATTTAGAATGGTCTAGTCAAAGTCCAAAGATAAATACAATTAAAGGCTTAAAGAATTGTTTACATATACTACCCATTCAGTCTGACTAAGCTTGAATTGTTTTGAAAGGATGACTGAGCAAAATTCACATAACAAAATGGGTCGTGAATATTTTGCAAGGTATTGTGGGCCAAATGATCTGAAATGGTTTTAACCATCTTACCTTGCCAGAGTTCGCTAACATGTTGAATCGTGACTTTACTTTCTTTTTCGTAAATTTTTACTGTTGAGATGCTGCCATCAGTTATGATAAACTCTCCATCTTCTCTTTTCAGATTCCACTTTGGTGTGGCATCAAGCTCTCTCTCAGTTTTACAAGTAACAACAGTGCTGTAATCATATGGCACCGATTGCTTTGATATATCCAAAGTGACAATGCCTGTGAATTTAAAAAGTTTACAATTTTAAAACGTTTACACATGAGTTTATGATCTTAAAAAATGAGGCTGTAATATAAATACTTTTTTTCCTCTAAAACGCAACTGAAAAAAAAAATCTAGTCTGTTAAATGAATTTTTTTAAAATTTTCTTTTAAAACTGTAAAAAGGAGGTACCATTAGCATCACCCTGTAAAGTGATAGAACACTGCATTTATTTCAGAATTATTGTAGGTTTTAGAGAACCTTAATAGCCTCATATAAAGTTCAAGGAGCTTAGCAGGATGGAAACTGGTCAAGGTGTGGGGTGTTGAATAAAGAAATGTGATTGATCATTTTAGGGTGCGCATACTTATGCAGCCTTCTTTTTGCACCATCTACTTTTAAATTTTATTTAGCACAATTAATACTATGTGAAAAGCTGAAGAAGTTTCTTAATTAACTTTATTATCTTATTTTTCCACCATAGTAAAATTATATTTTAACTTTGGTGTGATAGTCTTTAAAAAAATCATTGCAAGTCATTGAAAAACCAAACAGGATATAAAGTTATTGTGAACTGTAACTTTAATATGAATACAAGTGAAATATATAATTACCTTTTGTCTCCAAAGTCATTTTGCCTGTTAGAGCTACTGTCAGAGCTGTTGATTTGTTAAACAGTTCTCCTGAACTAACGTTAGAGACGATCTTCATTGTAAAATCAACAATAACACTCCCAACACTTTAGTGAAAAACAAAATCAAAAAATAATTTTAAAATTTTTTTTTAAATCAATATGTGCAGATTTTTTTATTATTAGAGAAGAAAGTACCTGAATTGTGCTATTGCTAGATGGTCAAATCCTCTTATTTTACTGTATTCGGTTTTCATCTAAAAAGACATTATCTGCATTATTTATGGATTTCTAAATGTATCAAATAGTTATATTTGATAATTATCTTAATTATGGAAATTAGTTTACCTTACTTAACAGATCATTATAACATGCCGTATATGCTCCTGAGTGCGGATCTGTCAGACAATCTTCAAATTTAACTCCCTCCACAGTGAATCTACCTGTGATATCAACTGTTCAGAACAAAATGTAGAAGGTTACAGAGCATCAACCCTTTCTCCACACACGTACAGTTTAAAATGTTTGGTTAAATGAACAGTAAAAGTCCACATGCCTGCAGTGCTTAAAGTGCACATTGAATTAGAGTCAGCCTTCAGGGTGCAGTTATACTCATCACAATTTACCCCTGTGAGACGAACTTCATCACTCCATTTGTGGCCCGGTTTGCATGTACATGTTTTGTTACCGTTGTCGTTTTCTTTACATTCTTAATGGGGGTGAAAGAAACACACAATCAGAAAACAAACAAAAACGACAGAACAAACAATGTTTTATCGAGTTGGTTTTCTGGAACTGACAAATTTGAAAGTACAGTATTTGGAATCTTCCTTTGTTTCTTTCTTACCTGTTGTCATTTCAACGTTCTCGATGCTCACGTTTCTGTCTTCCACAGTAAAGTTCAGCTTCGAACTGATTATGTTAATTGCACTTCTGTCTATTTTCAATTTAGCGTAATATATCTGCGTTGAGTTCTCTGAAACTTTCAAAGAGAAACTGAAGCATTAATTGTTGCTTAAAGGTGCAGTATGTAACTTTTCTGAAGAACATACATTTTTACATATTTGTTAAAATGTGTCCTAGCATAATATGAGACAGATAATCTGTGAAAAGATCAATCTCCTCCACCTCCTCCATAAGCTACTATTGACTTCTAAAGAAATGCAGCACTCCCGACTGAAAAAACAACCAATCAGAACCAGGAGGAGGGTCTTATTGCTGTCACTCAACTTCACGTACTTGCTAATAAAAATGTACGAAAGGCAGAGAAACAACTTACAAGAAAACCATTTATCCGCCATCATTAGTGGCTATGCTAACTAGCATTAGCATTCAAAACATTCTGATAGCTGCAGCTTAGCAGAGAGAACGAGGGAATAGGAGAGGGATGAGCAGCACCATACGACATTGTGATTGACAGCTCTAAGACCCGCCTCCCAGCTCTGGTTATTTCTAGTTAGCACTGGGAGCAATGGGAGAAATCAGAGGAGCTTGATTTTTTCACAGATTATCTGTATCATACTATTCTGACAATACATGGTGACACTTTCAACAAGTATGTAAAAAAATAATTTTATACAAGTTTCATACTGCAGCTTTAAAGTAAAGAGCACCCACAGTTGGTAACCTGTGAAGCCTTTACCATCATCATCAACAACCAGTGAGACAGCTTTAAAGAAATGCTCTTTACCTGTTGCAGAGGCCTGCAAAGGGAAAAAAACAACAATTTCTTAATCTGATGTTTTCATTATAATTTTTAGTATTTTTTTGTGGAATATGACAAACCTGACAGTTTAGACTCAATATGTAGAGAAATATGAAGACCCACATCTTGACCCTGTAAAAAGATTGAAATATTATCAAAATAATTTTTAGTCAATTCACTGGATTGTAAAACTTTACCAAGTAAAACTCTGCTCTTTTGGATCATGTTTCTGTGTCATACCTAGACATGTCATGGCAACAAATTTTGCTGGACGATAAATTGTCCCAGGAATTATTGCAGTAAACGATAATATTGTTGCTTTGAAACCTTTTTCAGATAAGATAATGCAAGAACACATTCTCAATGATTAATAAACTTTAATTTCTAATGAACATATATCACTGGACTGCAAGATATCTTAAATATCCAAAATAAATAAACCAAAAAAACATAAACAACTACAACAAAAAGAATTATGAAGCCCCTGTAAACAAAATTGTCCTCCAAAAAACAGGTTAGTTGAGACCAAAGCACTAGACTGAATCATTAAATCTTTGGCATAAAGAGAGAGAGAAAAGAAAAAGACGATAAATCGTTGGAAAATATTGAGATTGTTTCAATTTATCATGGGGTTAATTGATTTATTGCTTATTCTGACAGGCCTATTGTGCCATCATCTAACATCCCAGTGTAAAGGTGATGTTTCTCTGCACTGAAAGCAGTCAGAGGAAGAAGCTTAGGCATCTGATAAGTAAGCTTCCTTTTGCTAGTTTTTAAGTATCTCTCACAGATAGGAAAACCACAAGATCCAGAACTTACTGGAGGGACTTATATGAAAGTTCTGACTTAGAAACAACTCAGGTTTTCCCAGGATGGGCTGGGACAGGGATGTCTGCCTTACACATGTGGCTCTATAATCCTGTGACTCAATTTTATTTGTAATCCTTCCTACTTACACGGATAAATGGCTCATTCAAAAAAAAGGGGAAAAAAAGGCCTAATTAAACATTTGAGAAAGTTGCAAAAGTGACCATAGATACATGGCTGAACTGATCTAGATTTAAAATAATTGACTGCAGTTGTATGTTAATAGGACGACTGAGTGTGACGCACAGGAACACTGCGGTGCGGGCCACAAATAATGACATATAAAACTAAAATTCACTTTTCATATCTAAATACAAATATGTTTCACAGTATTTTCTGTGTTTAAAGAGTTAAAACGATAAAGTTATTAAAATAGTAAATGTTACCTTATTTTCGTCTCGTCTTTATTAAAATTGTAAAACCGCAATGCTATTACAAAAATGTTGTACAAACGATTGTGGACCTTAAGTGTCCCCATATAGCAAAAACACACAAAACTACAATATTTAACAACTATAATTATTTATTAATGCGAGTCATAGGCTTCTTATAGACACGTTATATTTGGATTTGTTTTTTATGGATCATAATTCTAGAATGCATTTACATCTCATATATAATCATAATTGGTCTTATTGTCAACATCAGGAGTAGTGCTGATTTACAGATAAACAGATGAAACTGGTCACGTTGGGTGCATCAGGGCAAAAAAGTGTGATAAAAATCATTAGACACATACTTGAATCACTGACACTGTGTTGCACAAATAGTTTTTTTACTTAGAGAGGACAAATGAAAATGAATCTTTTATTGCTAAAAGGATAAAATTTTTGTTTAGACATACTGATGTTTATGGCGTTAGAGGCAAGAAGGTTTTGTGTTACGTTTAAAAAAATTCAAAATATGCATCCCACTCTATGCGTCATTAAAAGCATATTAATTGCTTAATTAATGCTTTCTTCATTAAAAACATAAAAACATAAGACAGTTTACAACAAAATAATTGCATTAATAGTTATTATGAACAAAGAAAATACAAAAATGATCTCACCTGTGTTTTCTTGATGCACATCAGTGAACCTTCACAGCAGCAAACTGGCCAAAGAAAAGTAGCCGTCCAGTGAGAAAGACAGTTTTCACACCAGGGTTTATTGAGGACATGCAAACAAAAATGGCTCCAGTGACACTTTAATTTGACTGTCAAATCAGATTACAGTCAGTTCTTTGTTTTATCATGCCATCTCGATGGATCTGTAGCTGTAATGAAATAAAGTATTATATTTCAGGTATTTTTCCCTCCTTTAAAAAAAAAGACAGCATGAAGTTATTTTATTAGTTTAAAGAGTAAGCTATACCTGTTATGTAGCTGGTATTAAATACTCTAAAATGTACACAACTTAGTTAGTACCATAACAGATGTAAAACCTGCAATTAAGACTCTTTTGTGTCAAATCTAGACTTTAATACAAAGTATTTAAATTGTGATGAGGAAGGGTTGAAAAACCAATAGTAATTTTAAATACACCTATCAAAATACATTAAAACTGAATAAAACATGAGAAGGATTCTATAAGTAGAGCAATTAAATAGCACAATTTATGAACAATGAATGTTTCAGACGCTTTATATACGCCCTTAAAAGTATTTACATCCAATTATCTCCTTTTGAAACACCACAGGAAGATTGTTTTACTTTACTTTTCACAGAGCTGTGAATCTGGATTTAGGTTGAATGAGTCCCAAGCATAGAAAATTCTAATAATTCTAATTCATAATATTATATTTTATACACACCTAATATTTTATTCTTTTTAACAAAGACTTTATTTTATTAGTACTGCATTCATATTCAATGATTCACACAAACATCAATTTCTAGTACAACCAAACAAATCAGTTGAACAATAACATCCGAATGATTTGGCGAGCTGAAGTTCTCCACTGATCAGTGAAATATAAAAAGGGTTCCAAATGGATTACAAACATGAAATATGAAATAAAGGGAAACTCTTCAAGTAACTTGCCTGCATCTTAACATAGACATATGTTAAATGTACACATAAAGAGTATACCAGTATATTTACCTAATATTTTAAAGCAGACAAACAAATGGAGTTAATATTCCTTGAAAATAATGTGATAGTAATTTAATTTACCTCTAAATAAGAATTTGAAAATCAGCTACCGCCTTTTCTAGTCGTGGTGCGTGGCCATATTTTCTCGTACTGTGTAATTAGCCTGACATAAAACAAAGAAATGGGAATTCATTTTCAGTCATATTTTCCACTTAGTTACTCATTTAAAATGTCACAGTGTCAAACTATATATTTAGTTAATTATTTAACTTATAAACTGTCTACCGCCAAATTAGATATTCAGTTAGCTAGCTAGCTATATATTTTGCTTCAAACCAAATATTTGGTTGGTTTATTAACTATGTAATAGTTTGATTAACTAGTTTGAAGCTAAATATTTAGCTTACAAAGTGAACATTTAGTTTCGGTATGCAAATTCACTTACCCATAATCTTGCTAAGTCTTGTGAACCTTTAAATAAATTCCTACCAGTGACTGCCTAACAATGGACCTTACCAAGTTCCGCCCAGAAATGCCCCTCGAAAGTCTCACATGACTGCATGACTCACAAAGCCTCGCAGTGCTTAGTTTCTATGTGTAAGTTCATTTTGACTGACTGCAAAGAATTTCTGAGTCAATTAGTGTAGCATTTCTGCCGGATTTAAAAAAAAATATCAGCCACGGCAATGGACAGGGGAAACAACAATTCATGTCATTTTTTTTGGACGACATCAAGGTGTTTGAGCCACGCGATGCCTCCAAGATTGTCGTGTCACAGCTAAATGCTACCGGTAGATGAGGAACTCAGCAGATTCTCACATCTTCAGCATAAATATAGCTGTGGACAAGATCACTGACTCCTATTGTTCTTGCGAGGTTGGGTAAGTCGGGCATTTGTGGTTTTGAGAGTGATTTCTGTTGGCAAATGTTCGATTGTGCCTAGGCCTGATACATGGTACTCGGTGGTTAACGCGATTAGTGTGGCTAACACGATTACGGTTTAGTAAAAAGCCTTTTCAGGTAAAATAAAATCTTAAGTGTATGTCATATACGGTACACATTGCATATTGATCTGTTCAGCTAACGTAAGACTGTAACAGTCTTCAAGGTGTTGACGTTTTATCGGTACTGCCATTATGCTGTACTTGGCTAAAAGGTTTTCATAATGTATGTGTTTATTATTGACTCTCTTTTTTTCATTCACTAAACACAAAGAAAGCAAAGGAATAATACTTACACCAGCAGACACTCCTTTGTTCTTATTGATCCTACTACAGTTGAGCTGCAAATGCGGTCGTGCACAAGCTTTGATCCAAGCAAGGCTTTCCGTTTCAGATTTTGGAAATCTGTGAATTTTAGTTCCACAAATATTATCAGGATACCTGACATCGCCTGTGCAGATTCCCCACTAACAGTGGAAAACCATTCTTTTTCGAGTCCTGACGTAAAAACGTTCTGCCGGTCTGCTAGTCCACAATGTACATTGGCATGTGTTTACTACTGTAGCTTGTATTTGTGAGACGGTCACACACGTGGTAGCTGCGTGGCCATCCATGTACTCCTCTATGGACCTTACCACAGGGGCCGCGTTTCATTGGCTAATGCCAATTTTACGTCACAATGCAGCTACCACTACACATTATAGTCAAGATGTACTGATACCCTGACTTGGTTTTTGGCAAAGGACCGACACAGTCCAATAAAACTCGTTCAAATGGATCGCCTAGCTCTGGAATGGGATGGAGCTGCCCTGGAGAAATTGGTTTATTTGGCTTTCCCACCAATTGGCATGTGTGACATGACCTACAATAATTCACTACGTCAGACTTTAAACCAGATCCAAAAAAATTACTTAACACCAATAGCTCACTCTGAAGCCAAGTACTCCATTGGTAACATCTTTATCAAAAAAACTACATCATTTTAAAATAAATAATCATTGTCATCTGTTCAACTTTGTGTGTCGGTTGTTGATCAGAGGAGGATGGATGGTCGTCCTGGTCGTAACACACTGATCTGTGAAAACCATAAACCAGCAGCAGTTTGGAGAAGCTCTGCTTCCACTTTATTTAGACAATGGGGACAAATGGCTTTAGAGAGCGGGTCAGAGACAGGTACTGGTTGGATGAGCAAAGATACGCCTTATTTGAATAAATTAAATACAAGAAGATAAAACTTTCCACACAGAGTAACAAATTAGATCTTGCCCTTGCAATTTCTCCAAAAACCTTTTTGCTGTCCCTATCTCTCGTCTCAGTTAATAAATGTGTCTATTATTTTTTAATTTTCTGTTGTATCCGATTGTTCCGATTTGGATTAAATTCTGAAATTGTGTGACGTCATCATGCATTATTGTGTTTTGTCCCAAACACGTCACCGTCAAGAAAACCCGGGATCCAAAACAGGAAGGAGAGCCAGATTTTCTTCTAAATTTAATCACACAAATTAATTCTTCCCTAACATAACCCAATTTTTCCATTAAAATGGAATTCATTTTTGGGGGGCAAACAAAATTAACTACTTTAGGTCTGTTCAGACTGTCAATATCTACACAGAAAACGGAAACACTATTTTTGCTCTAGCTTGCTGGAGGTTCATGTTGATCACAGACTTCAAATCAAACAATATCAGAAAAATTTTACAACTATTAATTCTGAATTGTATTAGCTGTGGTTCCGTCACCTTTAAAAATTTTCATACGAGAATGTTCCAGCAAAAACTTTGAATACACAAACTAATTTCAATTAAAGAGGATTTATTTCAACCACACCCATGATATGGATCAGTGTGCCAACTTGGAGAGAATCTAAAAGTTGAATTGTAAAAAGAATTTCCAAAGAAATCCTAAAACGACACTTCTGTACGAACAGCGAACACACAGTTTTCTATTTATTACGACTATACCTCATATACCATACCAGGTATGGATTACAGTCTTCTCTTAAACATTTCACAATGTTAAAGTCCCTGTTCTAAACTGAACTCTGCTGTTTTTCCTGTGGTTTGTTAGGACCTGGTCCACATCTAAAGAACGGTACTCGGGTATCTCTATGCTATAGTTCAAAACATTTAGTTATAAGGACACACTTTTTCCAATGACATCATCAAATATCAGTTACCAGACTCAGAAAAGTGGTAAAGGTTTATTCAAGTAGCACTTAGAATTTAAATATTTTAATAAAGTAACATTTCAGAGTCAAACATTACCCTTGAAGGTGAAACAGATTACCATATTTAGACATTTGCACCATCTTATCAAGTTTAACTAAATGTCTGAGGGATCTTTATATTAACTCCTGTCACTGGATCATTTCCAGTTTGTACAACATCTAACAATGTTTTTATTTGCCATTGATCAAAATTAGCCAGTTTATCTATTATCTCACTGAAAATAGCAAAAAATATATTTTTCATTCATCAATTTTAACCGGGTTTCTATTTTAATAGTTTATTTTGGTTTTAAATAATGATGGTAATGCAGCTTTGTAAAATTTTGCAATTAGTTTATGGTTTCTTGTCATCTTTTAACTATTTAAACATATCAGCCTCTCACAGGGTTGGTGTTTATTTGAATTTCTAGGTAGTCCTTAAAGTGCCTTGTGCAAACTGTTGCAGAACAGCAAATAGTGGTTTTGCATATTGGTCCTGTTCTTTGTACCATCAATACACAGCAAACACGTTTGACAAATCACAGTTCATTTTACCCAAAGTAACATTAAAGCTAAATTAATACTTGGGACATTTGTCAGTTAAGTGATGCAAAAGACCTGGCCACACACACACACAGAATCAGTAATTACATGCACACTGAAACATTTCTGGTTCATTAGATGTATAAAAAAGTGTTTATAAGATTTTAGATTAATGATAAATTCCTATCAGTTACATTTGAAAACCCTATAAACAGTCTCTACTGTCAGAATGATTTGAACTATTTCTTCCACTGCTGGTATCTGTAGATTTTATTGAGTCATATTTAAGACTTAACGTAATTTTTAATGTCAGCTTGAATTAAATTCAAGACTTAAGAAAATCATAAATATAAGGGGTCCTGCTGGTTCATATAAGTTGACAACAGAAGTGAGCTGATGGTAACTAATGACACATTTTCACTTTAATGACAGACGCAAAAAAAGCAAGTTAGCTAGCAAAAACAGCTAGCTACCAACTGCCTTGAGTCACAGAATGGGCGTGACTCAAACTTTTGAATGACAAAAAAAGTCTTGTGAGAAAAAAACATGCATACAAGACTGAACAGTCCAAAACTTCACCTGGAATTAGCGCCAACTGATATTTCAAAGCCATAATTTTATTTAACATGACTTTTAAGACTTTTTAGAATGCAAAGAAAAACCCTGAGCTCTGATAAACAGCCACAGAAATGCCTAAAAAAAGAATTAAAATAAGTTGTAAATATTTTTTCATATTCACAATAAAAATGACAACTTGTACTAAAATCTTAAGTTTATATTGCCCACCTATGCTCTGTAGTGCACACCCACGTTGTATGCAAACTAAAATTTGAGCACGTTTTGACAAAAATTTCAGTCATTCTGCTTGTGGGTTGTTGGGACTGTTCCCTGAACATAAAACCTTTTACTGAAACCTTTTAGCTGCCTGCAGTAGAATACATTTGACTACTCTTTATGCTTTAAAACATTACTTTATAGAATTTCATTGTGTATATTTGCATTACCAATGAGAGGAAACATAGGTCCCTTTACAGTGCAGTTGTGTAAAAAGGTTCAAGCAGCATAAATCAAAATGCTGAAGTCCCTCATACTGTATGAACGTAAAGACTCTTAAGTCTTTTTGTCTGTCTTCCACAAAATGTAGATTACAATGAGTATTTTTTTAAGTAATAAAATATATAATAAAAAAATTAGACACTTTTTATTACAAATCTTTAATCTTCTGTAGAAAAGAGGTTGTACAGTCTTAATTTGAGGACACAGTCCGAGAAGTAATTGATGTGCCAAGTCTCACAGCTTTAATAGTAGAGGTGCAACAAATAATCGGAAAAGGATATAAATCAGCCAGTTTGTCGTGGATCATCTCTGATCGATCACATACTCCGAAATTAGTTGAGCATTTTTGGTCTATAAACACATCAACTTTGCTTAGTTTTGTCAAGGATTAGGCATATATGCAACAATGCATAAATGGAAACAACCTTGTACTGTTGCTCCTTTTCTGTTGTATGGAAAACTAGCACCTTGATAATAGAGACTCCAGCACAATTTTTTGGCGCTTGTGTTACAATCGATAGAAAGCAAAATTGTAAAGAGTAAAAATTATGACCAGCGGGTCAGCTTTCAAATATCCAATGTATGATGTAATAGTGTTTCACAAATATTCAAATACATTATTTTTAAATGGCTAAAAAAAGATCAACTTGCTCGTCAGCTCATTAATCTTCAATTTTTAGGTAACATCATAGTGCACTTTCCCAAGTATAAAGGAAATCTATTGAAACATTCATGCAGCTGACTGGAACAGAAACATACTGTTGAGATCTACAAAACCTTCTCCGCCGCGAATCATCCAATCACACACACAAAAAAAATTAAAAATCAGTCTGCAGCTGCTGCTGCTTCTACGGTTCATAGTGCAAACCTGATAAAAATCCCTCATCCCATAGGAAAGGCATCACAACGACAAACACAAATGCGGAGCTCCACTCCAAGTGCTTTACATTCTGAGAGATTTCCATCTTCGTGCGTGGACGACTTCGACGTCACACCGCTGTTTCGCACTCGATAACACGGGAGTCGGCGTCAGGCAGCAAACGCTCTGTCTGCTGCTGCAATTGTGTGTGTTGCCCACTGGCGGTTCCATTGCTTTCTTTGTGAGAATGTGGCCCTTGTGGGGATGGGATCTTAGGAAAACAAGGAAAAAATGACATTAAAGCAGAGAGCGAGACAGATGGAATTAATTTAGACGCTTTAAGTTTCAGAACCATGAGTGACTATTCAGTCAACATTGGTCCTGTGAAATCACCTCACATTTGCCTACCAAAGAACGTGGTGCACAGAAGAGTTAAAGGTTGGAAAGGTCTTGTTGGCATGAGGAGTCTCTGCTGAAACGATGCGTTTGCTTTCTGTGTGACGTTGTGGCGCCCAATGTGGAAAACTGTCTAAACTTACCTGACGAGTTTCAGCTGCACCTCTACTGCTCTTTTGTAAGTTCTCTGACGAGCATCATCACGCAGCAAGTTCATTTCTAAATCTGACCTCGGAGAAAATTTACATGGATTTCAATTCTTGGAAGGACAGGAACCCGTCCTACGTGCAGGGCTGGAACTAACAATCATTTTAATAATTATCTGTTCCATCGATTATTCTGACAATCAATCGATTAATTGGATAAATAAAATTTTCCACATTCGGAAACTTTTTCATACAATATTCGAATTACATTTAGGGATGCAAATAAACAGCTAATTCAATTTTCCTTTTTTAAATATATATATATATATATATATATATATATATATATATATATATATATATATATTTTAGTGGTGTGGAGTTCATGTTTTTTTCTGCCGATAGCGAACACCCCAGAGCGCCGAT
>CAEGAF010034506.1:0-12424 GCA_903067075.1 Micropoecilia bifurca | reverse complement strand
GAAGTCTGGGCCTCCCTTCTGAAGCTGCTGCCCCCGCGACCCGACTCCGGATAAGCGGAAGAAAATGGATGGATGGAATCACACGGGGTTTTGCTTCTTACAATATTTATTGAGGCCACGTTGTTCAGAAAAAACTAAAATGTGTTGCAAAATCTTTTAATAACGCGAGTATTGTTATTCTGTTGACGTGTCCTACAAACACCGAGAAACGGTGCTGGAGAAAAAGTACCTCTGATACGGTGACAAATATCAGCGACTTTACTAAAGGGCATAGTGGGGATCTCTTATGTTACTATTTTGCCCATCCAGGTACGCAGTCAGTCCACCCACACAGCTGTCAGTACCTCTTGAGTCAGTACTTCTTTGCTTCTGCACATTAATGTGACTGATCCGAGTTTTGTGGGAGGTAATGTCTGACCTTCACTCAGCAGCTTTTTAGACAGGATGTCCTGCAGGTCTGCTACAGCGCACACAGGGCTGGCTGGCTGGCTGACTCACTCTTGTATAGTTATCCTCAGCAAATCTTAAATAAATGGGAAGTAGGAGCAGTCTTTCCGTGGCTGCGCCCCAAATTGAATTTAGTAAGAAGAGTGATGAACTGCTCCTTTTTTTTTGTGCATCTGCAGAGGAGAACACCATCTCTCTTCACCTGCTGCTCGCTGCACTTTCAAAAAGTCAATTGTTGTGAAATTTAGAAAGGCAGGTTCGTTTTAAGACTGATGACCGTGGATCTCTGAAATCTTATTAGTGCTGCTGAATGGATTTTGCAGACCTCTGGGTCAAAGAACTCACCATTTATAAAAGAGAGATGAACAACAACCACACACAGAAAAAAAACCCAAAATGAAAAATGTTCACAATCATTTATAGTGATCCACACAGAGACACAGGGTTGTCCTTGTTAAAGTGTAGCTAAGATGTGCTGAAAACCCGATTCGTCTGCATACCGATCAGCTTTGTAGACACATGCTGGGTTGATGTCTGCTGACACTGACAGAGCCTTCACACGTGTCTGATGGTGTGATGGAGAAACGACACTGAATGTGTCAAAAAAAATGAACAAGCCTTGTACATATTGGGGGGGAATCAGCAGTTCAAGGCCGGTACGATGTCATGACAACACAAGTCTGATTCCACTTCACTTACTTTGTCATGTCACATACGTCTACTTGCATTTGATTTCATTTTTTCATACGTTTTTATTATTCCCTCTCCCTGGATTCTTGGTCTTCTGGGGCTTCTACACTACCTTGTGTCGATGTTTTTGAAAGTTAGGAGATACATCGCAAACAATAAAAAAAAAGAGTGGCAGAGGCCATTAAACGCTGATTTAATTCCAGTTACTTTGCAAATATGAGAGAACACAATTCAAAAAGAATTTTATGTTTTGCTAACAACTTAAGAAAACAAATTTGGAGTGCAAGAAAAGCAAGAATCCGCAGGGTAGGGATCCACCGGTATGAAAATTTGGGCCATTATTTTTATCCAATATTATTATTGACGTTATAGCAGATAACTAACTGGTAAGTCCCAATATTGTATGTAGTATATATTTGTATGGAAAATAAAATAAAATTTACTGCATGGAAGTTGCATAGATATTTGGATTACCCATAGTTCAGGATATCTTTCTAACATTCCTTTTATATGTAGATCAAAAGAAGGAAAAAAAACCTATAAATACACAGCTTTTCAGATTTTGTCAGTATATTTATCCATTATATCTGTAACAACACTCAGTAAAGAATGTGACAATATTCTAAGCAGCAGTAGTAATTGTAGTAGTGGCATCTCACACAGTTACTCCCTCCAAGCATTTAGCATAGTAATTACAAACCCAGAGCAGCTGAATTATCATTGCCTTTTGTTCCATGAAATAATCCCATCTCCCTCCAAATCCATCCCCCGATCACAGAATTAATAATGCAGCCGCTAGATCCTCTGCAAGCTTAAAATTGTAAATGATGTTCCTGTCATTAGTTTTTCATCGGGTAATCATTGCGGTGCCTCGAAATAAATGCGATAATGTGGTATTGATAATGAAATGGAGCATGTTAAAGAGCTGCGAATCAAAGTCCCATGGAGTTTTCCAACAGCGGTTTGTTTCGAGACATTTTTTAATCCTGGGCACAAAATCTGCCTCGTTTTTCACGTGAATTATGAGTCTCTCTTTTTGTTTTCTCTTTCTTTCTTTCTTTGTAGAATTTAACCTTTATCTGAAAAACAACAAGAAACAGAAGCGCATGCAGATGTACTATATATAGTAAAAGTGGAGCGAGGTGACTGGAAACAGCCCACGCTGTCTGTGTTCATATTATTGCAGGGCGATGGCATCATGCACCAACAAAGGTGACACCACAGGTATTTAAGTCTTCCGCTGCTGTTTTTTTTTCTTTCTCCCTCCCTTGGTGTTTCTTTTATCTCCTCGCTGCCACTCCTCATCTGCATTCATCTTTCCTGACTGATCATCTGCGCTGCCGCGCTGCTCATCACCTGCGTTTTTCATCTCCTGTCAAATGATCTCTGAGACCGGCTTGATGCCCAGACCAACTGCTTCCTCCCGTCGATCTGTCAGCCTCGCCCTGTTTCGTGATCGTCCTTTACGCTTGCATACAAGCCCAAAGCTCATCTCGCTGCATGGCTTTCTCTTCCTCTGTCAAGAGTTTTTCTTTCCACCCCACCAATCCGGCACTTTTAGTCTCTCCATCAGAAGTAATAACTTCTTGATTCCAGTCTTTCCCACCTCGTCTCACTCTTTGTGGTTTCCACGTTTGGTCATTTCACGACGGCAAAGCAAAGTATGTCGTATTGTGGTTTGTTGACTGTGCCAGACCGATTCAAGGTATCGCATGCTTGGAAAATGAAACAGTGAAATCTGAAATATGTTTGTAAATGGCTGCTTGTATTAGCAGAATATATAATATAGTGCAGCCAATGGCCTTATTAGTAAACAGTGAGTGATGGAAACCTCTTATCATGTCGCCTAAAACGTAGTACAGTTTTAAACAAGTAGCAGGATCCAACTTCCAAAGTACCGTTAAACCAAAGTGACCAACACTGAGACGGTTTTAGGCAAAACTAAATGGGAACTAGTTGTACTTTAAAGTCTACCACAAGCCAGATAGGATTCAAATGAAACTTAAATTGAACTGCGAGTTGTATATGGCGGAGACAGCTAGCAGTCACACATCACACCGTCCCTGCTGTTTATCACAACCAGAGCCGCCATCTTTGGTTCAGGGAAGACGAACTTAGCAAAACACAGGAAAGTCCTGAAAGAAACTTAGTTTCTGAAGGTTTGAGGCTGGGAGGGACATCACCCTCAGTCAGACATGCAGCCAGATCAGCTTTAAAAGTTGCTGAAAAGTGGTCTTTTCATTTGCACTTATGCTATTGTATCTAACTTTTCCCTGCACGACCTTCACCACGTTGTTGCTTGTTATTCTCTCCCTCCCTCCCCTTTCCCTTTAATGTCGGCACCATTTCTTTACCTCTTATCTATCATTTCCTTTTGTCTCTTTCTGATTGTCTTCTGCCATTAGCTCACCGGTCTCTCCCGCCTTCCATCTGTTTTTCTTTCAGGCTCTTCGCCTCTCCTTCATCTTTTCTCTTCCACCGTGTCCCTGTTCTCCTCTCTCCCTCTCTTTCATTGACATTTCTCTGTTCCTCTCTCGCCCGGTGTCTTTGTCTTTCACTCTCTGGGTCTCTCCACCATCTTTGGCTCTCCTTGCCCCCCCCCGCTCCATCACCGCCGCTCCACTCCATCACCACCTTGCACACAGCTTTGCACAGAGACTTTTCTCATTAATATTCTGCCTGTGTCAGTCTCCTTGGAGTTGTCTGAGGGAATCAAATCCACCTGCAAATTCATCTTTTTATTCTTCTTATTCCCCCTCCAACTCAAGGTCTTATTCGCTCCTTCATTCTTCTTCTCCTTTCTTCTGTGCATTGTGAGCAAAACTAGCAGAAAAATTTTCCGTGATTTCATAAATACAGACATAAAAACGGGGCGCACCTTCATCATCAACCTAAAATAGCTCTTTAGAGCTGAATGTCTTCCGCTGGAAGCTATGTCCCCTAAAATAAAAGTTGAGGACGTAACGTGGAAATGGGAAGAGGCGTGTTATAAATAAAAGGATATTACCAAACAACGACAGAAAACGACTTTCTAGTTATTCCAGTGGACGCACTTTTGTATTTTCTTTCCATTGAGATGTACTGTCAGTCACCGCAGGGAAGCAAAGCAAATAGCGAAGAGGCAACTAATGCATGAGTTTACTGCGAGTAGTCTTATTCTCCTGCGAGATAGCATTTCTTAAAAGGCTACGGGACTACGATTTCGAAAGAGCGTGGACTCGCTTATGAGCTTTCAGCTGCTCAGTCTGGGACAATAGCAGGTGATGGTGGAGTGGAAACCCCCTTTCCAGGCCAAGAATGGCTTTTCTTCTGGAGCTCATTCAGCCTCCTGGACGACAAACAGGATGGTTTTGTTCTAAGACAAAAAAAATAGAAAGTGAACCTTTTTTTGTGAGGTCAAAAAAAATGCCAATGAGGTTGGATCTATTCTTACTTCTTCTTCATCCTTTTTTTTATTTTACGGATTTTTTCAGAGTGAGCCACAAGTTTCCATACATAGGAGAATGTAAAATGTATATTTCTTTTATATTTCAGATACCCAAGAAGATGTGTTTGACAAAAGAGCAAAGAATTGAAATGATACTGATGGCTGGATCGGGACTCAGTCGCATGGTTGCGCGAAACTTTAACAGAAAACATGGAACGAGCATCACACACACACGACACTGTGGCAAAACCTGTTTGCAAGTTTCAGAAAACTGGAAATGTTGCGGATCAACCACAAAGCAGTGCAAGATGTGCAGCAATTACACAGAGTCCCACAAAAATAAAAATGGTCGTAAAAATGTAAAATGTTTATTTTTTTCTATGTATGGAAACATTTGCCCCACACTGTATAAGATTTTATTTATAGACGTCAGAGTAATGGGGAACACAATCCACACTTTGTATTAAAAACACTGAATATTTTGTGTCATTTTTATTCCATTTGGCTAACACGTGTTATTTTGTGTCTTCACAAGGGCATTTGTTTTTATTTCTGCCCATTTTATACCTCAACCCGTTTATTGTGTCTAATGACTGGCACCTTCAAGAAATTATACCAGACGACAAACCAGATGGATGCTGATATAAATATAGACGTGTCAATTTAAAGTCCTAATATTGACACAGTGTTGATGTAAAGATACAGATATAAGTCAGACCAGAAGTAAGTCTTCAGCATAAATAACCATCTGATCCAAACACGCCAGGTGTTTAAATCCACTGCATGTATAATACTGAATCCTCAAGAGCGCATACGATCTTAAAATGCTTCAATTAAATCTGGCATGTTCTCTCCTCTATGTAACGAACACACACAGGAACAAACCACCTGGAATGAGGTTGAATACTTGTAGCACACCCTGTTGGATTTTGTTAACGTCAAGGCAGAAGCAGAAGGGTCAGATGCGTTCATTCAGATTAGTGGGTTAAAATTTGGATCCAGGTGACTGCTGGAGATAAAAGCTGCTCGTAATTCACAGAGCTGCCCATATTAAGTAAGAGTCACAGCTTAGACGCGAAGAGGTTTTCACTGAGACATGCGGTTTAGCTGCATAAGCAACAGGTTAGCCTCTGATTTCTTAGTACAACAGTGAACTGCTCCAGTCACATTTTAGCACTCTGTAGTGGCAGAGTTATCCTTCTAGTCGGGAGTTCAGAGTAAATGGGACCCTGCATTACATTATTAAGTAACTAAAGCTTGAGGTGGCACCATCTTTGGAGTAGCACTAAGTTAGTTCAGATTTATGCTTTTTGTTGATGAGGGAGAGAGTGAGGAAGTTCAAAACATGTCTTCCATTGATCATAATGGGTTTTTTTAACTTTACAGTCAGAAGAGCAGTTATAAAGGTCGATTTTAGCCTCACCTGACCAAAAGATGTCCTTCATATATTTAATGTGGAAAGTATCAAGTGAGCCTTTTGGCTTACTCTCAACAATGTCTCACTTTATGACACTTGTCCAAGAGGATCAAAAATATCCACGTACAATGTCTCACTTTATGACACTTGTCCAAGCTCCTCCATATTATATAATGCAACTCTTGGCTGTAGCTTAGGCAGACTGCCATGGTTTGGTTTGTCATACACTTTAAAATGTATTTGATAGTTCTTTGTGAGATCTTCAAATGTCCTCTAACAAACATCTAAAGCCTTTACAGTTTGATTTCTACTGAGACCAAACTGTTCTCAGGTTGACTGTATTTTCCTTTTTTTATTTAGAGTAAAATAGGCACAATATATGTGCATGTCACACTTTCAGATTTTTTTTTGTAGAAAGCTTTTGAAAAAAAGAATAAAAAATCAGTAATGTCTCTTCCACATCATATTTATGCATTTCCTTGTGTTTGTACCGTCAGACTACCAAACAGAAATCCTGCAACAGCGAATGAAGAGCGGCCTACGCAAAGAACAATTACCGCAGCGACCTGTCTTGGCTTCTTCGTAATAGATCCTGGAGCTCCTTTGAGCTAATTCACACAAGGACGGGTAGCAGAGACTCCGTGGTTGGAGATGAACTCCACGGACATCAAAGCCGCTTCTACAGCAGCGCCACAAGGAGAGTTTAGAGTCTGGAGTAATTAATGCTGGCACACAGAGACGTCTCTGTCCAAAGCTGCTGGGAGAGAACAGGGGCTTTGGTGGAAATACATATCCCACCTGTGGGGTAGTGAGGTGATTAGTGCCATCACCTCACAGCAAGAAGTTCCCCGCTTCAGGCCTGGGCTTCAGGTATTCCTTTGGAGAATTTGCATGTTTCCTTTGTGGCTGTTTGAAACTTTCTTCTTTGCATAGTCTAAAATATGAACACTTTTGGTTTGCTTCCTCCTTATTAACTGACTTTGCTCTGTGCATCTGAGGAAGCAGCTTATAGTTACTGTAGGATGGGAAATGAGCAGCCTGATGGGTGCGTCTGTGCAGCGTTTGAAAAATATGAACTGGAGAGATGTATTCATGTGTTCTGCATATCACAGTCAGTTTAAGATGAGTTTTATACAGAGAGGCTGCTGAGGTGTCACCTGTTTACATAATTTGTCATAACAAACCCTATCAAGAGTATTGAATGGAAAAAGGTAACAAGTTCATTATGTTTGGTTTATTAAAAATCTATTATGGCTTTTTAAAGAACATTTACCAAATGTAGCTTCACATGGATAACATCATTTATTCAATCTAAATAGTCTCATCTAAGAGTTGCACAAATTTCTTCAAAGAAAATGCAGTGACACTGCAGCATATGTGTTTCACAATTAAACTCTACCCTGCTGTTTACTCCGTGGCACACCAACCCCAACTCAACCCCACATGCACTCTGGTCTCCTACTGAGCAGACATTATGCATGTTTTATATTCACTTTTTTCTGTTGCTCTTGGCAGACCATGTTGCATGCTGGGTGCATGTAATTCCTGCAGGCTTCAGAGACGGTGAAAAAAATGTATATTTGGCAATAAAGCTCTGTGATTCTGACGCTGGTGTTAATCTGCTTTTTCTTATCTTTCTGGTCATGTGCATTGTGTTCAGAGTTGAGGTCGTTCTCACTATTACTTGGATGTCATAAAAGATGTTCCTCAAGGCTTTGTGTTAAGGCCAAAATCTTCTATAAATTAAATTCAAAATTTTTGGTCTGATGCATTTCTCCATGTCTTTGCTTTTGACATATTTATTATTTACCACCCTGCAAATATACTTGCCCTGGGATCTGTTGGTTGCATTTGACGTTACTCAGTTGCATTTATTCACCTGAAATCGGTACCAAATGCTAAAGAACAACTAACATAAACGAAGTGCTGTTATATCAGCTCTTACGGTAAGTTGACAGACTCCAATGGAATTTTTTTTTTACAAATGTATTTGTATTTAGTTGTGGAGAACAATTCTTAAAGGTCCTATACTGAACACTTAAATTAATAAAAACTATTACATTTTCTTCACAGATGTTTCATGTTTTTTCATTGAAAATAAAAACAATGAAAACTTGTTGCAGATGCATTCTTAAATAAATTAGCAACAGTTATTTTATTTTATTTGAATGCTGCTGTTTGCACTTTCAAGTCTGTCCATCCAAATAACCATCATTATTAAATAATAAGACTATAAAACAATATTTTTGGAGCTGCGATATTCATTGCTTTACATCATTTTAGCTGTAACATCAATAAGGTTGTTATAATCCGAGAACCTTTTGTCCTTGCCTAGTTGGGAATGGAATATTTTCATTCACAAATAAATTACTACTTTGCTGCTGCTGAAATTAGTTCCCTATATGTTACTGAATCAGACCAATAGTCTCCACTATGGAGATTTATGGCAAACAATGTTCCTTTATACACACAAGACTTAGTGAAAATGGCTTTTTCCTGTGAAGCCACTGTCCAGCCTAATTAGAGTGGATGACTTTAAGCCTATTTAAGGACAATAAAGAAAACATCAATGGATGGTTATTTCTTTTTCCATCCATTTCTTGCAAGCCTCTCGTGTTGTTATTACCTTTATTACCCTGCATGTTTGTATAAGAAGGTCTCTTGAATGTGATGGTGGGTTATCAGGAACTAATGCAGCACATTAAAACTAGAATTAACTAAATTATCAAGGGCTTGGAGGGAATCCTCCAACTCATACCAACTGCACTTTGCCAGGGGATAAAGTTCATATTAGCTAGTCCATCTTGAGAGAAAAAAACATAGATTTTTCACAAGATGTAATTTAATTTCTCCGTCTGGAGCAGCCCCTTGTTATTTTGTCTGATTACTCCTCCCATTGTCCACAAACAGGAGCTATATCACATATATCTTGGAAATCTGGGATTTTTCTGGTCCGCACATCACCAACGTACAGTTCAAAAATCAATACTGAGACATTCATGAAGTTATTAAAGCCTGAGGGCAGCTACTGCTTAGACACCAGAAGAGTGGCCTTGGACCAGAAGGTTGATGATTTGTTTCTTTGACTTGTCTCTTTTTCCAAGAGGGGAGTTAATGCCCCCCTGTTCACAGCAGAGGCTTTTAGTAAAACCACCACAACTCCAACTGCTCAGATAGTATTGCATTCTGCATGTGCATTCTCTTATGTGTTTATTTATCATAATGCAGGTATAAGCATTATTGTCTAATTTTGATGATTCCTTTACTTTCTCTTGTCAATCTTGCCAGGGGTTTGTGGAAAGAAAACCATTAAGATGAACATTTTCACCTTTTGTCTCCGAGCAATCACATAATTCAATGTTATTTTATTGCTATTTTATTTGTTGGGCTGGAACATACAAAAATATAATTGTGAAATGTGGGAGAATATTTTTATATTGTTCTTCAGACATTTGTTCTAGACAAAATGAGTATAAAAAAAATAAAATAAAAAAAATAACACAACTTTCCATTTGCTTACAAATTGATTTTCTTGTCAGATTTTCTACTGCAATGTGTGAAGCAGAAGCTAGAAGAGAAGGTAATTAGTTTGAAGAGGCTGATTCCTGGTTGAATTTAGAGCTGCGTAGCTTCACGTCAGATCCCTGAGACATTTGAGAAAAAAAAAGCACTCACATTGGGAGCAGACCTACTTCATCAGAAAAAATGGTCTATTGTTGTATAAAACGACCTTTCGCCAAGCTAGAACAGAGTATTTGTCATGGTTAATCAAGGTGAACAAGAACAATCTTTCTTTTAACTTACACAGAGCCACAACTCCATTTAGCTGTCCATTCGCTCATCCCTCAGCACCGATGACCTCATGGGATTCTTTAGAAATAAAATGAATACTTTAAAAAGTGAAACCATGGGCTTCTTCACAAACACAATAAATGAGGTTGCATTAGAAATAAAATGTGTATAGTGTATGTGCAGTGTTGACACACAAACTGCTTTACATGTAGGTTTGGAAAGTTCACTTTTGGTCTCATCTGACCAGAACCTCTTCTTCCTACAACCATTACTTTCTTCTTATTTGAAGGCCAGGTGTGTGGAGTTCACTGGTAATAGTTGTCTTCTTAACAAATTGTCTCATCTGAGCCGTGGACCACTGCACCTCCTCCCAAGTTACCAAGCTACTCTTTGCTACTTCTCTGATAAACTCAACGCTTCGTCAATCTTTTAGTTTATAAGATTCCGTTGTTTTGGTGGGTTTACAGATCCATTTATGGATTCAACATTTTTTTATAACCTAAACATGCAATAAAATTCTCACAATCTTTAACCTTGACCGTGTTGTGTGTCGTTTATATGAAACCCCTCTGGCCTTCACATTTGCACTGAAATTAAATTACATGTACATAAAATCTATTTACTAATCCACTGACTTCTGAAAGCAGCTCTTTTAATTGGATTTTCTCCAGAGTAGAGGAGAATTATATCACATTAAGTTACCTCTACTGAGCTAACATTTTGAAATAAAAGTGCTTTTGTAGGTATTTTTCACTGTTCCTTGAATAATATTATTTTCAAGTAAATCTACTCTTACTTGAATGCAATATTTGGTTATTCTATCCACTTTAGTTGCTCCTCCGAGTCAAGAACAAGCACCAATCAAGCATCAGATGGAGACAGACACCCACATAGACCTATGGCACAAGCTGTATCTACACAAGCTGCTTGGTCCTAATGATACTTTCTGTCTGCAGAGATTTCTGTGCCATTTGGACGGCAAGTGAATATGCAGCTGATCTCGTTACTGGAAGCAGGACACGCTGTATGTTACCTACTGTTAATGTTTGGATGTATAAGTTTTGAAATTAAGCAATGTCAGAGGGGAATCTTGTTGATCTTCCTAGTAAGGTTTGTCTGTCTTTAGATGTTGGATTCTGATACTCTTGGATGTATAAACAAAAACAGGTAAAGTTAGTTTTTTTTATACAGGTGTTTTTCTGCCCTAATTTGAATAACAAAGATGCTATTCACATTATTTCCCTTTTTTATCTTATTATTAGGAAATAATGATAATTGAGATTTTATAAATTTGACTGTCAGATAACATCATTTCTGAAAAATGATGACTCAAGTAACACTTGAGTTGTCTTTTAACCAAATAATTGTTAGTACTTTGTTGACGACTTCTCTTGGCACAGAGAATCTTTGACTAGTCCACCCAACAGTCCAGGGGTAAGAGATGAAAAATGTTTTTATACAATATTTAATAAAATAGGTACTATATTTTAAAAATCCTTTATTATTTCTCCTTCACTGTTTATGTGCCACTATCACATTAAATCCCAACACAAAAGCTTGAAAATATTCAGCTTTACAATCACAAAATGTGAAAAAAAATGAATAAAAAATATTCAGGCACTGCATATTCTCTCAAGCAGGATGAAAAGAAATGCTTGAGCATGAAAAGCTTTGCCTCCTATCTGAGCAGGTGTTTATCAGGACCTGGACTCTGTCTGTCTCTCTAACCGTCCCTGCTTTGGCTCTGCAGCACAGTGCTTCAATCAAAACAGAATGCAAAACAGAAGCCATTTTCCCATTGTGTGGACATTCCAGGATGGCAGGAGATCTCCATGAATATGACCTGGAATTGCGCGCTGCTGGTGAGTAAATTTAGCCGGCCGAGAGCAGACTATACGCTCCATCATTCCACCTCTTCCTCCCTCCCTCCTCCTCCTTCTCCGCTCTGTCTTTCTGACAGGCCAGTGAGTCTCCTGGTGAGAGCTGACCTTTCTCCTGAAGGAGAGACGGAGCGAGAGGCGGCAAATGAAGCAAGAGGAGGAGTGATGGGGCTAAATGAGTGAATGATAATTCACTGGGATCGACAGATTGTAGGAGAGAGATTGTAGGAGAGAGATGCATGATGTCGGGATGGGCGGTGAAGTGAATGAGAGACGTGGTAATGTGTTTGCCTGTGTTGAGCATCACACTTGGTAAAATTTGAAGAAAAGGAGGAGTGTGTGTGTGTGTGTGTGTGTGTGTGTGTGTGTGTGTGTGTGTGTGTGTGTGTGTGTGTGTGTGTGTGTGTGTGGAGGGGGGCTGCCATATGCTCAGTGTAGAGTGTGTGTGGGGTGAACTGATGGTAAATAGAGATATTTGGAGCGTTTGTCTTGGCATCACACTGGGAGAGGCTGTCTGCTTCTGTGCATTATGACATCAATGGTTTACCCTAAAAAAATTACACACACACGCGCACTAAAGCACAACAGTGAGTACAGCTGGTTAATACACAGTTGCTGCTTGGCTACACCCAAAGCATGCATTTACATGAAAATGCACACATGATTGCAAGCTGCAGGTGTAAGGCACTTAGAAACGCACGCACGCACGCACGCACACACACACACACACACACACACACACACACACACACACACACACACACACACACA